>VZUI01044479.1:0-199133 GCA_013401135.1 Cettia cetti | reverse complement strand
TTTTATTTTATTTTATTTTATTTTATTTTATTTTATTTTATTTTATTTTATCCAGTGCCTAGTACAGTTTTCTAATTGAACTGCTGTGTATCTTATTCAAATCACTATTTTTATTTATTGACACAAAAAACAATCAAGTATGATGCTTCAGCAATAAATTAGCATCACATTAGAGGGAAATAATCTGAACATATTCACTGATGTTGTTAGCTGATGACTTACTAACATGACTTCAATCTGCACAGTTATGGCTGTTGAACTAGCCAGCCCAGGTTTTCCAGCAGTTTGCAGGCAAGTTCAACAACACCAAGAAAGGTGACCACACAGTCTAAGATGAGAATTGGTCTCCTTTCAGGATCCAGTCCAGGGCTCATTTAGGCAAGAGGGCACTTCATTTGTGCTTCCACAGGCAATGGATCAGGGCCTTACTAAGAGATTTAAAGGAGGGAGAAGTCATCCTTTTCTTGGTCACTGAAAGAACTTCCAGTGGAAGACAATGAGGGTGGTGGCACTGTTTAAATCTGTGACAAGTCACAGGATAAACTGAAAATAAGGCAAAAGTACTAGGCTAGAGAGATGCTGACTTCAGTGCATCCTTTTCAACCTTGCCCAAAAATGTCAGCATTAGGGGTTAATCTCCCCACTGATAAACATGCACAGCCAGGTCATGGACTGGCCTGCCCTTTACATGCACAAAACTTTTAGGGCAGGTTACCTGCACAGCTTTTAAAATACTGACTGTTCTTTTCTAGAGAAACTCAGGGGACAAAAGAGAATTAGGAGATGGGCAGACAGGCTCTGACCTCAGTGGAGCAGACACATCATTTGAGCCCAGCTAAGCTGGAATAAAAGGGCGAAATGGGCCAGGGTCTTTCAGTGTTGCAGGTGCTAACAGGCATGAGCTCCTGCTGCTGCTGGGTACCTGCAATGAGGGCTTACTCACAGCTCTCTGCATAGGGTCAAGGCCTTTATCTGCTTGTTAAGATAAAACCCTTGAAAAGCATTTGCTGTGTGAGATAACACAATCCAAGATCATGTGCCCCCTTATATTACAGCCAAACTCTCATAAAGATGATATACATCAGAGCATTATGTATGGGGACCTCCACTGAAAATGAGACCTCATGAAATATTCAGGTGTTTGCTGTCTGATTTCTTCTTTGTGCAATCTATTCCTTTTCCTATGAAACTGCTCTGCTTCTGTTTGTGGGGATGTGAAATGCAGAGATTTCCTGTTTAGCACAGAGCCACTCCACTTTGGCAGGGTGTCATGTGTGGCAGCTGAAAGCTGTGCCAGGACATTCCTCTGATCTGCCAAGACCCTGATGCAGCTGCAGACTTGGAAGTTCAACACTTTTACAGCCACTGTGAGATGGAAGTTTTAATCTGCTTATTCCAACTCAAATGTTTCCTCCCCACACTTTTCAATCATAAACAATTATCTATGAAAAAAACCAAATTAAGTATGAGATTTCTCTCACCCTTCTACAGTGTTTTGAAATTCCTTCTGCATTATCTTTTGGTTTTCTGCTCTATCTTCTGCTCTTCCAACTGCTGCTTGGCAACACAGATTTCTGTACAAAATATGAGCTCCTGAAGATTGCTCACTTCAACAAAATTTTAACCAGAGGCAAGCATGCAAAGTCATTAAAATGCAGTGTTTCAATAGCATAACTGTGGGTTTGGTTCGATTATTTTATTGTGAGTGAAAGATTCTGTCTAATTAAGACAACACAGCTTCTGCCCAAGTGGACCAAGTCAGGCATGTGCAGGAATATCCTTGTTGGCCTGGGGACTGTTGTGACATCTCCATTGCAAAAGGACACAATTCATTGTTTGCCTTGCCCAGTGGCTCCTGAATCCCATCCAGTCCCCTGCATGGTGTGGCATGAACTCATTCACACTGTTTAATACTAAGCATAGAGAGTGTAGAGGATTTTAGGTACTAGCTAAAAATCACATGAACAATCCTCTGCAATACTCCTGGCAATTTAATTTGGCCCAGGGAAATTTTTGTCACCATTAGAGAACACAAAAGGTGTTGGTTTCAAAGAGTCTTTGCTACTCTTTCTGTGATAGAATTTTTTTTTTCTTTTGCATGACCAGCTTTTTGTTTTCCCCTAAGAAATCAGTTTTTTGTTCCATCTAATGAATTACTTTCCAGAAAAAAAGCTGGTTTTCCTTTTCTTTTCATTATATAATAGAGCTGGCATTAAAAAATAACCAGGCTTCACATGGGATAAAATAGCTGAGAAGTTTTTTCTTAGATTTTTATTTTTTTCTCCACATATTCTCATATATTCAACTCATTCCTCATTTTGTTGGGTTTTTTACAGACTTTATTTTCCACATTCTCAAATTATCTTATGCCTTCCTTCTGATGTTTTTATATTGTTGCCTGAGCTCTACGATACAGTGTGTGCTAACTGGACCCCAAGTAGGTGAACTGTACTTTCCAGGATGTTGTTATGAGAGGGTTTCTGGGAGAGTCTCTCTCCCTCTCTTGCCTCTCTCTCTCTTTTTAATAATCTTTGATAACCCTTCTTTTGATCTGCACACTGCACCCTTCTAATTTACGGATGCTTTTAAACCTCAGGCATGGGATTACTTCATTTGATTCATGGAAGACCATGAGCAGTTCAAATTAACCTTTTGCTTTCTTGGGGGGAAAAAAATTTACTTTGGGGATTTGGTTCACCTGTTGAGAAAGAAGCTGTCTCTTCTTATTTACTGAGATTGCCTCAGCACCAGGGAGATGACTCATGCATACTCTGAAGGGTTTAGGTGGCACCATAAATTCACTGCTGGACACCATGGACCCTGTCCAGAGCAAACTGAGGTCGAAAAAATCATTCCTGTTGACTCCAGTGCGAAACCTACATTACACTGAGTGCCCTTTGTTCCCATGGAAATGAATGGAAGATGGTGTTTGGAGTATCAAAGAACCATCATAAGGGGACACTTATTGGTTTGCTTACAGAAAAACAGAAGCATAAAGTGACATCATCATACCAGCGACAATTCTGTGCTCTGACTTTTCCATATCTGTTTACCATCATGTTTTCAAAAAGATGTTCAGAAAGAGATGAGATCCATGTCTTAAATATGTGTTAAGCCCTGCTTTTCTACCAGCCCACTAAGCAGGCACAAAATTTACCTCAGAAAAAAAAGGAAAAGGATAACTCCTTATTGAAAAAAGGCACAAAGACCTCTTGAAAGGAAGGCTTACCCAGGACAGCAGGTAAAGGTCTACAGGATTGATCTTCTGTTTCTCACTCACTTCTAAGAGTGCAAGGGCTCCTTTGTTGGAGTCTGCAGAAAAGAGCTAAGGAAAGCATTCACACAAATATTACTGAAAAGTTGAAAGAGTTTGCCCGTGAGCAAAACCGATATGATGACTCCATTTCCTGATACATATATCAGAATTGATATCAGCCCGCAAGCTCTCAAGCCCTGGATGTGGTTGCTGTGTTTGAGAAACAGCTAAATCAGAGGTTTTTCATCCCTGTCTTTGTCTGTCATGTCATAGTGCTGACAAAATAAAACAAGGCAAGGGGTGAAAGAAGAGCAAACACTGAATTTTGTTTCTGCTTTTCTAAGCATTTTACAACAAGAACATGGCAATTAGAAAATGAACCCAGAAACTGGGTTAGTATTAGCTTAACACTATTTCTTTCTTCATGAGTTTCTCCTCTGTTCCCCTTAGCATTCAGAAATAATCTGATTCTTTAAATCTGGTCCAGAGCCCTGGCCTAATTGCTTGACTGCAAACTATTTTACATAGCTTGATTGTATTGTTCGAAAACTATCCCTGTGCATACCATTTTACAAGCCTGCAAAAAAAGCCACAGACCTCGAAGGGCAACAGCACTTTGTAAGGGTTTAATACAATGCCACATTGTGTGCACCCAGCAGGGTAGATCAGGGCTGTAGCAGGAGCTCTTTTTTTTACAGCTTTTCCACTCAGACCATCCATTTTCTGCCTCCAAAAGCATAGGTTGCCACTAAGTTGAAAAAAATCTGAAAATATGAGAAATGTCAGGATGAATGTTGTCTTTTCATCTTCACAGAAGCTGCTTCCTGGCATTAAATTTGAGTGCTATCCCCTGTATGGCTAATCCTACTTCGTTGCTGTAGCCTACCTGCCTCTGCCTCTTAATGAGTCAGGACTCAATAAATCCTGGCTCTGTCCATTGCACTTGTTCACTTGTAGCTAATGATAATACACAGGGAATACCTTCACCTGGGGCTCATTGTGCCAAGCCACAGTGCTGATCAGTACTTCATCCAAGACTATACAAGATATTCAGGTTATTTCATTTGAACACTATTTTCTTGCTCTTGATCCCCCAGGGTGTGGGTATTTTGCAGCAGGAGGTGCTGGTCTGTTAAATTGCAGTCAGAAAACCTCTGAGGCTTTGTGGAGGACAATTGATGCCATTTATTAGAGCTGGCATTACAAGGAGAGATTAGCATAGAAAATCTTGATTCCTACATGGTGAAGGAACCATGGGCAGTTCAACACCTGTGGGGCCTCTGTTGTGCGTGCAGCACACCATGTCCATAACAGAGATCTACCCTTTGTCACTCAGCCTCTCGTGTGACTTTTCTCCACAAAAAACACTCTATTCATCCCTTCCACAACTCCTTGCAGCAATTCTGGCTAAAGAGGCCATGGAGGAGAGGCAGTGGTGGAACAGAGCAGGACCTGCTACAGGCTCCTCTGCTCTCTGACTTGAGTGTGTTTCTCCTGGGGCCAGGAGGATTGTGCAGCACAGCACAGGCCTGAAGGTCACAATGAGTGCAGCACAGCAGAGCCCAGCAGTACTGGAATCCACAGACTGGAATTGCATCTGCTCTTTCTCATTCAGAGCTGTCTGGGACACAGATCCAAGCTCTTCCTCCTTTGCTTGCTTCTGCTTTGCTTCTCTGCAGAAGCCACATGCCCTCATAAACCAGTCTGCACAAGTTCTTCAGGAAATGACTCAAATTGCCAAAGGGACTGAAGAAACAGCAGCAACTGGTGACACCAAAAGCCACACCTGGACCTGCACTAGCAGCAGAAGGTGCAAGATTTATAGACATTACTGAGTCAATGCAGAAAACAGCTGAAGTCATCAGCCCAGGGTGAAGCAAACTTTGCGTGCTGTGGCACTGGTAGAAGATTTTTTTGTCAAGGTCATATGACCCCAGAGGTTCCAGTGTTCTTAGAAGAAGAAGAAGAAAATGTCTGTAACATACACATACAGTCCTAGTTTTATGCTGCTCTTCTTTATTTTCCTACCAGCCTAGTGAGAATAACTGGTGTGTCGAGACATTAATGGATTATACACAGCCATAAACTGCCAAACACTTGGCTGCAGTGAAAAGCACGGAATTTCAGCATGGTGTAGAATGGATGTAAGAAGAAAATGGAAAAGGAGGGTAAAGAATGAGTTGCTCATTCTCTTCTGCATCATTTGAGTGACTACAGAAGAGGACAATATGCCCTACTGTCACCCTTGCTACCTACATTAGCTCTTTAGCTTTAATATGCATCCCAGCCAGCAAAATCAAGCTCAAGGCCAGTGCAGTTAAAGAATTGGAGCAGAGTTGAGATGGCCTCCACATTCATAGTCAGATAAATTAAAAAATATGTACAGGTGTTTACTTGTTCCAAGCAAAGGTGGAACCCACCAGATGTCTGGTATAAAAGTGTTCGGATGTGGTTGACCAATCTTACAAAATACTACACAGATATGGTTTCTGGGGTAGCTGTGGTTCAACCTTTTGAGTCATGACTTCACTCATTTTTGATGAACAACTGCTGTCTTTTCAAAAATTATCTCAAGAAATGGAAGAACACTGCCTCTCTTACAGTCAGAAAGCAGACAGTAGTGGCAGTCACATGTAGTCTTATTTTACAGCAAATAGACCAGAAAATAGGAAAGAATAACATGAATACTGCCATGTGCAAACGTGGAAAACGTCTCTTTTTCAGAATTGTGCAACAATACTAGAAAAATCAAGGCCAGAATCATATAAATCCTCAAAATCCCCAGTAATTCAATATTATCACTTTTTTAGAACAGTGTGACATTATATGCAGATGTCCCGGCAGGAGAGACAAAGCAGCGAGACGAGTAAGCTGCTAGTGAGCAGAACTGCCTTTACCATCCACTTAAATGACATTTAGCAATGAACAAGTCAAATTGCCTCTGTTTGATTTCACTGGTAGCGTGCTTCACTGCAACCACAAGCACAGGCTGAACAAGAAATGGACCCTGTTGCAGTATTTACAGCTCTTAGCACAAGCTGCTTTGCATGAGCACTTATTAATTGCCTGCAAAATCAGGGGAATATGTTCTCTGTGTGTCAGCTCAGCATATATTGTACATAATTGCACATTTGAGCCACACAGTTGTTTATGTCACTTTGTAATCACACTAATAATTACCAAACAACCAAGTAATTCAATGAACTGTAAATGTAACATTTAATTACTTTATTAATTTCCACATAACGTGGAAGAAGGAAAATAACCGGCTCAATCTATAATTTCACTGTACTCACAAACCCTATCTTTATGCAGATATATGGGAGAAATTATCAAAACACAACACAGGAAATGCTCGAACATAACTCAGTGTTTGCTTGATGTTTTTCATGTTGGCATCTCTCCTGCATGGAGCTTTGAAAATTTATCCTATAATGTCAGGCAACTTCAAGGCATCCTGAACCTCGAAAATTAAAAGGAAAAAAAAAAATCTGTACTGAGATACAAATTCCACCTTCTGTCAGGAACTTACTGATTAAAAAACTCTTTATAGGTTAAGCCAACCATTACATTTTTATGTTGCTATATATTTCACAACATAAAAAATAAAATATTTTCTCCATAAAACCTTTCAAACCGTAAATACTAGCACACTCCACAGCTCCAGACGAAGTTGCAATTTATTATTTATCTGTTTTTATATTCTGCTATGGTATCTTTTCCTTTTATAAGCCTGGCAAGTTTCCCACAAAAGTTTCTCCGTCAGCAGTTATTTTAAACTATAGCCCTTCATACTCCATTCTACTCTTATGCTGAACCAGTCCTCAAGAAGTAAGTAATTTTTAGCAGTAATGTGTCTTGGTTTGGGGAGACACAACAAACTCCCTGCAGTTAATGAGCATTAAGCTTTTTAAAATTCAAGAGCATCGTTTTGAACCACACCTTAATTCATGCTGAGTGTGATTTTTCCACAAGCGTTTTTTTGCGTTTGGTAAATATGCACAAGACAAAGCTCAAGTTTTCAGGATCAGAGGAGCTGAGTCCCACCTGTGCACACACCAGAAAACTTACTGCAGATAAGCCTAGAAGCTATCTCCCCTCAAAATCAGTTTTTAGCTTATCTCTTCATATATAAAAATAGTTTGTACTTGGTTTATATTTTTGCTAAACCTTCAGACAGTCATTGACAATTGACCAGCTGGATATTTTAGCAATAGATAGAATAAGAAAGTAGTGAAATAGAATTAATATAAAAAAGGCCTTAGTGTAAAACTTTTGCTTTGTTCTTGATGCTTAAAACTCGTATCTTTCAGCTCATCTACTTTATTTATGATACTTTCACCTTATCCTTCACATTTACTCTGACACACAGAAATTCCTAGTTCAGAGAATGTAGTATAATGCACAGGGTTATGAACATAAAAAATGCATTAGAGAAAAATGTAAATGTTCAGATTCTTCTTGATATTTAATACTCATATCTCTCAATTCATCCCGTGTATTTATTAGGCCTCCATCTTATCCCTCACCATTGCTTTGACAGTAAAAACTTCTTGTTCTTCAAGAGGTATGACTTTGTGCTGAGTATTGAATAGCACTCATGCTGCAATTGCTTAACTTACCATGGGGCTTGGAGCTAGGAGAAACTGCTTCTGAGAGCAAAATCATGAGGATTTTGTGCTGTTACCAACAGCCATTCAGCTGACTTTAGGTTTTAGGAGCTAATTTTCAAAGTTCTTTGATAAAGTATGTAAAAGATACTTTACTGCTGATGTAAAACTGAAGCTAAAACAAAAACCCCACTAATTTCCTGAAAGAGAGAACAAGAAGGGTCTCTAGAACTGAGACTGTTATAGTAATAAGTACTGCTACTCCTCTACTCCTAGGAAAAAGTAATGAAAAGATGATAATTTGGCTAAGACAGGGTGTTGAAATGTTGATAGAAATCTAACTTACATAATACAAAGACAAATGCAAAGGATTAAAATACCATATAATTTTGAAACCATTACAATATGCCTGAGTGATTCTTTATTAGGGAGCCTCAAAAAAGCATGTAATTTCATCTTCTACAAAAGCTGTAATCTCTCTGCTGAGTGTGTTAAAAATGGCATTTCAACCTCCCCTATGAAAGTCTTTGATTTTGTGAGTTTCTGTCAGGCTGGTCTCATTACTTTAATGCATTTTGTGTATATTGTAATAACATAAATGTTTTAATGCATTTCTTCTCAGATCAATCTGGACAGTTATCTTTAAATCAGTCTTGTGTAACGTTAGGTAAAGAAGTTATAATTGGATCAAGGGGAGCTATTGGCAATGAAGAAGTATTTCAACTTTATTTTGTTCATTTCCCTGTAGAAGAACTTGCAGTAATAGACTTCTGCAAACTACTCCTAGTTATATTTTTTAGTTCTTGACTTTTAGAAAACACTTATGTGAGATAAATGAATTTGGAAATGAACATGAAGTGCAAGCTATAATGCATATCTCCCTCACAAATCACTTGCAAACCATTTTTATAAAATGCAATTATCCACGTACAATGATGGCAAGAGACATACTTTTGAACAACTGGAAGCCATCATACTCAACCTGTCAAGAAATAGCCTCCAGAGAGCATGGAGCTGCAGAAGAGAAACCTCACTGCTCTTTAAAAAGTGAGGCACACTACCTAGAATTATTAGAATGAGGAATTTTGTTTGACAAGTGGCATCACCACCCTTTGTACAAAATTCCTAACTCAGTATGAAGCAATTGAATCTAGTCAGAAAGACAAAACCCCATGAGGTCTTGGGAAGCCTCAAACCTGCAATTTTTTGTCATCAAAGTCTGGTGCCCTCCACTGAGGTAGCTAAAATATCACTGAGTACCAGAGCACAGTGTTGCAAGCATGAGTTGGCTCTTGAAAACAACTCATCCAGCACAATGGCCATGTCACCAAGGAAGCAAATATTACCATAAAAAGGGTCTCTCCAATTTATATATACTCCTATATATAAATGAGATGACAACCTGATAATATTTAACCTTCTAACTTGAGCATATAATTGAAGGAGTAATAATAAATCACCGAATATAAGAAGGATATCTTGAAGTGCCATTATAACCACTCACACACTATTTTACTGCCATGTGAAAACTCTACTTCTGTAAGCCTACCATCATTCTAATGAAGTAAATAGCTTATTCATTAGAGAAGAGTAAAAGCTTGAAGCTTTTAGAGTTCAGCTGGGCATAATTTACTGATAGTATTAAAAAAAAGAAAAATAGAAAAAGGTCAAATTTTCTACTTAAGCAGAGCCATTGTACAATTACTTTGTGGTACCTCAAACAATAACACCACCATTGTCTCCAGAAACAGAAAGGTTTACAAGTTTGTGCATATTAGCTAACATCCTTAAACTGGGTCGAAGATGTGTGAAAACAGAGTTATAGGTTCAACCCTTGGTCTTTTCAGAAGCTCCTTATTCCAATGGTCATTACTTTCCATGCTGTAATGAAATGTTATCCAAATTGAATACTCAAATCCGAATTTAGACCACTGAATGCTCGATGCTCACCCACACCAGGTTCCTTTTTGTGTTTTTTTGCGAATCATTTATGTAACCCCTTGAGTGTGCCCTGAAAGGTTCTTGGACAAATGCTGATCAATAACCATAAAAGGATTTTAAAAGAGATCACTTAACACTAGCACTGTCTCAGGGCTGGCAGAGAAAGCCAACACACACCAAGGCCAGTGTTCAACCTGATCCAGCCACAGTAATTAGACACTTCAGCTGTGAGCCTCATGCCTGTGACCTCTGCTCAGTAAGGGCAAGTTTAGCCTTTGGCTTAACCTCTGGCTAAAACCAATCTGAAAACTGTCATTTAATTCCATGATTCATATTTCCTATCCTTAGGGATATGCTGTATAATTTACAGGAAGTATCACTTGCTGAATCTCTGTTGTTCTGACTTTAGGAGTTTTCTAATGTTGCCAAAGAAGTCTTTCTTTGCCTGGAGGCTGACAGGAGGTTATCAAACAAGAGGTCTTTTGGATCCACTATTTAGCTCTGATGATTTGGCCATTTATACCATTTATGAGGACAAGGAAATGGGTTTTCCTTCACTTGAAAATTGATTTATCCAAGTGAAAATTTGTACTATAGGCACAAATGGACTCCTGTCCAGTTCTGTTGGGCTAAATGTACCAATCCTGATTGGGAAAAATCATTAAGAGATACCTGCAGAGCCAACAAAGAAGAAAACAATCAGAAACCATAATTCAATATAAATGAGACAAAATCAAGAAAATATTTTTGTTTGTTTGCAGAATTTATTGTTGTAAAATAAAAGATATCAGGCTTGCACTGGCAAGCCTCGGACTCAGTTGAAGGGGCCCATATGTATAGTTTAAATTGCCAGGATGGTCTAGGAGATGCACAAGTACAGGCAGATGCCCAGGGAATCAGGTGCCTTTAATACACAACTTAAGCAACTTGAGCAGGTCAGCAGAAAATTATTTTGAAGATTAGGTAAAATTTTTTGAAAAAATTTTAAAAGCAGGGGAAAAAGAAGAGGGCTAAAATACACAGTCTGCTTCTTATCTATTTAAGAGAAGAGTGACAGGTAGAAGCTGTAGAAATGGTCTGGTCAGCTGGGATGCAGGGAGCAGCTCTGTGTGTGGTGCTCAGAGCTGGGCAGGAATGACTGACTCATCCACAACTACTGGAGTCAGCACCTGAGCTGTTGAGGGCCTTTCTAAAGCACCTTTTCCAAATTACCACACACTTAAGCATCTGGACACTTTTTGACTCTGAACTGCCTAAAACATTTAAAAATGAAAGCCAGCTCCTAAAACATTGAGCATCCTTGAGTGAGCAAAGTTTTACTTTCTTGTTGCTGTACACAAAGCACTGAGGGACTTGCCTTTATAGTTTGGCCACTACATCCATAAGTTCTCTGCCCAAAATGAAGCTAAAATTACTGCTAGTCACAATGCTTTTTCTTCTTGTTGTATCTTATACTTAGCCAAGATTATGACTCCTTTATATATGTGCTTTTATTTGTACAGCTGCTGGCATAGCAGGGAATCTGTAGACACTGCTGGTTTCTTGGTACATTTTCATGTACATTGTACCAATTTCATGTTCATGTACCAATCCACAGGGGAGAAGATAATGGTTTTGAAGTTACATCACTTCTCTCTTCCATTTCTAATATGAATTGAAGAGAATTCATTGGAGAGAAACTGGGCCCAGAGCAATAAGTTATGGATCTTCAGAGCCAAGGGCCTAAAAGCAGCAGATCAAACTGGGGAGAGTAGTCCATATAGAAGTTTTTATTTTCTTTTCTAAGCTAGAGCATTTCCTGGATCTCCTGGGGGGGCAGAGATGCTGGAAGTGATGAGGAAAGAGAAGAAAGACCTTAGCAGATCCCTTAAACTCTCCATGAAACTGTGGCTTTAAATTTGCTGAGTGTTGAAGGGCAAAGATGTGATTTAACATGGAAGGAGGAAACATCACAGATTCCTTGGGTGCGCTTCCACAAGAAAGGAGATATATGTATAGGTGAGATCATTTATTTTTAATGTTTACATAAATTAATAGGAAGAGCACCCTGGGTTCTACCAGCTTGCTAGGCAAAAATTTTTTCCTTTTGCAATGGATTAAACTGTAGCTTTACAAGCCTAGGGAATTTCTTCATTCTGTTATATTTTACAAATAGTTTAAGAGTAAGCACACACTATCCTTGCAGACTAACAATAGTAATTACAAGAAACTTAAAGTCCTAATTGACCTTTAAAAACTGCATGCTTAACAGACATATTTATGACGGCAGACACATCAAAAATTCTACACTTTGCAGGTATTTATGAAAACTGTGATCACACCCAAACTCTTCTCTTTCTTTCTGCTCTAAATTGAGACAATATTTAAGTCTGTGTGTGAGCATTGCACAGATATGAGAACTTTGCCTGGTTTCTTTTCAAGTGTCAGTGTACTCTGCTACTAAAACATAAACTAAGACTATCAGTATGTAAGGCAGCTGTTGGTGCTAGTTAAAAGAGAAAGGTGGGAGCTTGGACAGATTTTTCTAGCTTTCTTAGCCAACAAATCTTCCTGTGGGAAAGTGAGGGAAAAAAAAAGCCCTGTGTCAGTTCCCTGATCATAAGCCCATGCTTTTCCTTTTCCATAAGAACAAATCACTAAAACAGACTCCTGGGACAAAGTCATGGGTCTTGGCAAGGTTCAATCCTTGGCGAATTGCAACATCCAACAGAACTTTGGGACACAGAACTGCAGGGAGCAGTCATCCCTATGAGCGTGCATTTCCAGTCCTCTCAGGAATACAGAAGACTCTTTCTTCATGCTTTAAAATGCTGACATTGGCATAAATCCAGGATGAAAATTGAGGCACAAAAGGGAGATGTTTCGTAAAGCTATAAGTGATTGAAAACAGGGAATTACAATGCTAACTACTTTTCGATGTTAATTATAGAAGCTGCTACCAGGCATATTCTATATATACCCACCCTCTTTTCCAGAAGCAACAAGAGCACTTTCTGTGATCCTGTTATCATACTGAAACAGGAATTCTCATCATTTTGCATTGTTAACTGTATTTTGATACAGAAATTTGACTCACATAGGGAGCATTTACAATTCTACAGACCAGAGAAGCTTTTTCTCGTCATGACCACATAACATATCTGAAGTAGTGTAAGTATATCAGTGTTTATTTGACCATCTCTTAATAGGTAAAACTGGAACTAGTTCTATTTCTTGCACCACTTACCCACAACAGACCAAAGTCTGAGAAGCTGCACACATTTAAAGTAATATTTTTCTGACTTTGGGGGCATTTCTTGAGCCCAGTTTCATATTTTGATACGAAGAGGAAGCTGCATTCTACATAAGCACAAAGAGCCAGCAGCAGAACAAGAACACCAGCACACAGAGGTGGTACCTGTGCTGGTGTCAGACCACAGGCAGGGCTCTGAATTAACTATCTAGAGTGAGTTTTTCTCTTTTTCCTTGCCGCCTTGGGCAGTTGGTTCAAGCAGGGCTTGCACATTCACTCAGGATGCACTGCCACGATCACATCCAGGTGTGCTGTGTTAACAGGGGTGTGAGGGCAGCCCATGGCCTTCACAATATAACTTTTCTTCATCATTCTAGGAGCCCAAATGGCCAGTTCATGCCATGAATTTCACAAATCAGGATAATAATATTTCGTATGCTCTTGTTTTGTATTTCCAAGTATTTCGAGTATAAACACGGAAGAGTAATTTAGGAAAATGAAATTTTGATGGTATACTGGTAAGTCCAATTTAAAAAAATATGAAAAAGAAATATTAAGCTTACAGCAGGACTTCATTCTCTAATCTTTGGCAAGGCAGTCTGAGGTAAGTATTTTAACAGCTATCTTATTTAGACTCTTAATGAAAGCTCTATAGTCCGCATGTTGAGTATATTCTCAATTTTCCATCCTCCTTCATACAGTCCATTTGGTGTGATATATGTCAGCTGTAAATATCTTAATATCTTGCTACCAATGGGAAAACATACATAAGGGAGATTGAACTAAAAACTGATAACCATTTCAGCCTGAAGACATGTTCTTTTCCCTCCCCCTATCATAAAAATCTTATCTTTCCTTTAAACAGTAAGTGTGGTGGCTCCCATTGAGTTGGAGAACCCTATTTGAAAAAGTCATAATTAAATACGTGAACCCTTCTCACATTGCACTCTAAAAATGTCAAGAGATATTTCTGATCAGCCCATAATTGGTCTTTCACATATTTCCTATGTCAAACATTTATAACTAGCATAAAGCTCTTTTGTAGACTATTTTTGCCGGAATTAATATCATACTTTTGAAGCACTATAGCATAAAAACAAGATCTGTTTTTTACTGTATATTCTAATCTTACATAGCACAGAGGGGGGAAAAATTAGTTTAAATTACTGTGATTTAATGAAAAGATATTGACACATACACAAAAAGTAAAAGTCAGCAGGAATTATGTTCTTAAGCCTCTTTATAGCTTTTTAAAGTTTTATTCTCAACGTGTAACTGTTTTACTGGGATAATGTTAACAGCAACAGGTTTTGAGAAACCTGCAGCTCTGAGATGTTGGACACAATCTCCCTGATTGATATCAAAAAACCGACTAGAGATCATAGCATGTGCATACATTTTAAGTTTAAATATCAGTTAAAAACAAGGTTAATTGCTGTATCAGGCTTCTCATGAGGTGGGAGGCTAACCAGAACTGAACTAATTTTGTTTCATGAAGGGTTCACTTTTTAAGGGATTAGAACATTGTTCTCAGGTTACATATGAGAACAGTTTTCTGGTTAGATTTCCATAGCAGGTGATGATTTCTCAGACAGCTCCAAAATTCACTTCTTTGAACAAAGCAATGACTTTCTTTCTTCACAGAAGTGATTAAATGTGACCTAAAATTGTTATAACCCCCAAAATGTGGCATTTTTGAAATGCCAGTGAAGGAATACACAGGCTGTGTCATGGAGAACTTCCATGTTGTTTCCTTCTCCCCTTTTTAACTACAATGCTTTTACATAAGAATTTTGTGTTTTCCATTTCTAAAGGGAGATAGTAGGGATGTACCTGATCATATTTTCCAAGGGATATTACTTTTTGAGTATTTCCATATAGTCATAAAACTGAGACGATGATAGAGTTAAAGTTACTGTATACTATCAGAGTAATCCCTAAAATCTATTTTAAATCAATGTCTATTCTGATTTCTCCCTAATCAGATTTTTTTTTCTTTAACTTTAAGCTGTAGATCCATGAAGAAAAACATTGGCAATTGCTCCCTGGGGTTAATACAGAGCTTCAAAGAAGGAGTATTTAATTCCCATAAGTAGAGGGATGATTTAAAGAAATCCTGAAAATGATGAGCTGAAAAGAAAGAAGCAGTTAGCAGTGCAGAAATAACAGGTTTCATTGTTCTGGCAGCAAGAAATTGTGCTGTGCAGTCTGGAGCTCCATCTCCTGGTGCTTGTCAAAGAGCTAGAAGAATTTCCAAGTGTCCCCTAATCTAAGCACAGGCACCTCAGTGCACCTAAGCCATACTGCAGGGACAATTGCAAGGTCCCTCACCCCACAGCAAATCCAGATTTAGGTTTGTAACCCTTGTGGACAGGGAAACACAGATTTGAAAGTGCTTTTCCAGGTCAGTTTGGACTCACTGGAGCAGTTCACCAGCTCCTTCACTATGGGCTGTGCTTAAAGAGAATTATCCTGCCTTCAGTGAAAATCAGCTCACTCACAAGTTTTGGGGAGGTGGAGACTGCAACTGTGCCAAGCACTGTGCAAAACAATAAAGATTAGGCACTCTAAAGTATTTCTTTAGTTATTTGTGAGATGCTGAAGGAACTGTCATTTGAGGGTCAGAGTTTTGTCTAGTAAATAACTGAATTTCTCAAACTTTTTATTCAACATCCTTTTTTAAAATATGTGTATATATAAAATATGTATCAATGTATAATTCTACATACCAATTTTGCCAGCATTGTCAAAACATGATTGCTACTTTACAAAATACCATACATGGAATGGGGAAATACCATACAGTGAGCAAAATACACAATAAACAAGTGAATGTAATACAGGAGGGAATAAATGGGTCAAGGTTAGGATGTCAGTTGGAACAATATCACAATGGGAGGTTAAGTTAATTAATTTTTTTCTATGCATCACCCACAGAAGCATCCTTAATCGGAAAAACACTTTAACAATTCATTTCAGGAATATTTTTGAATAAGAAAATTGACATTATTATGAGTATTGCTGATTTTATTAGAATCTTCCTCTGTCATCTGTCTGGTAAATGCACCCATTCTTGTTATAGTTGTATTAATATTTCTTCTTGAATAGGTTCAGAAGTGAATATCTCATCATTTCTTAAGAAGGATCATTATGTAAGTCACTTAGGAAGTTTTTGCTATTATTTAAGTATTTAGAAGTAAATAAGCTATTTTATTCAGCCAACCAAAAATACTGTAACTAAAATACATTGCTGCTGCTCTATGGTAGCTGGATCATTAATTTACTATAATGGCTTCATTTTAGACTCAGGCTGTTTATCAGCAAGCCTAGTCAATCCAATAGTAAAGTTTACAACTCGCCTATTTTTGTTTTATTTCTTCACAATTTACTGGGTTACAGGACCACATGGAAAGCTAAATCTGTTCAAGAGAAGACTCTTATGAGAGAAACAGAACATACAGTGTGGGATGGAGGTTTCTTTGGGAGTGACTGGCAGCTGTGAGCTGCATTTAGTTCAAGTATCTGTCACTTGTGCACTACTGACCAAGTGCACATTGCCCTCCCCATTTCATTTGCTATGAAAAAATATTGAATTCAAGTCCTGCTTTGTAATCCCAGTGCAAAAAGATATCAATATTACCAATTTGAGCCAGTTTACTTCAGATTTACCCCACTGTAAGAATAGACATTGCCCTGTAATTTGGTGTAGCTGCACCCAGCTGCTCAGTAAAGTAAAGTGCACCCATTTCTCTTTCATAAGCTACTCTTAAATTTCATTGTCTTAATAACACGTGTTGAACTGTAGGAGAAGGGAATACAGGTGACCTGGCCCCTGATAATTAACAGCTGTGTTAATTACCAATGCAGCCTGGCCCCTGATGAGTCACAGCTGCATCCAATAAAGTGTGATAAAAGGGAGTGAACGAGCTGGTGAGGGCAGGATTGAGGAGGGATTTTGAGGAAGAGGCTCCTGAAGAAGCAGGCTCCTGAGGAGAGAGAATCCCTGCAGTGAGGTCACTGGGTATGCAGCCAGAGCTGCTGTTGGAAGCTGCAGTCACAGTCTGGCTGGGTAAAAGCTGCACTCAGAGCCTGCAAACTGATCCCTGCGGTCAGAGGGTGCAAGGGAACCCTACAGCAGGAGCTGCTGCAGCCAGAGGCAGGGAATGGTTGGAGTCAGGATGGCTGAGCTGTAAAGGGGAATAAAGCAGGAGCCTTTTCATGCTGTGAAAAACAAGAAGTCTGTATCTTGGCTCATTTCTACCCTTTAACAAGAGGGCTGCTGCAACATCAAACATAAAGAGGAAAGGATAAATATTAGGAGAAATATGTAGGGAAAATAATAAAGCCATGAACAAATATTATTAAAGAGATTTTGAAATATTTCTTTAGAGTGGGGGTAGCATATATTTGTATCTACTCTGAAGTTTAATCACATGTAATCTTGATCCTGAAAAGACAGATAAGAATTGATTTGGGACTATGAACTGCCTTTCTTGTGCATCATTATACAGCAATTTCCAGTAATATATGTCCATCCTCCCACAGGGAGCAGAAAATACTAGAAATCACTGGAATTATGTATGTGGCAATTCTCTTAGAAGCCATCATTGCTGCTCAAATTATTGCAGATTCTTATAACAAGGCACATGCCTGATCAATAGTGAGCTTTTATTAGTTCCCTTACCAACCTTTCAACATATTAGACATGACCGATATTGCAACTTAAAGCTTGTCAGGAACAATGCAGAAAACATTCAAAGCATGGGTTTGAGTGGGAAAGTCTATGTAGCTGTGCTTTTCTATTCTTTTCTTGCAGCAGTCTGACAATACTTTAATGAACTGTGACCTTAAGCTCAGACTCTGACAACACACCAAAACATAATAATTCTTGAGGGTGAGCTTGCAATTCCATTCAAATATTTCTGCAGGTGTTTGTCTCTGTGACTTTGCATGGATCATGTTCAGCCCAAGTACTCACAGCTGCAGGTGACAGAGCAGGATGGTTGATGTATAGCATGTTAGTTACACAGCCTGTAATGATGTAATGGCATAATTACAATTTATTATTATTTTTATAAATTAATTACTGCACAGCTTGTATTATTTTGCCTGTTGGTGCGGCATTGAGAGAAATGTGAGATGTTTCAGATTTCCTACAGCAAAGCAGTGAGTTGGGCCTGAAGGTATTAGGAGTGTATCCTAAAAATGAGAGCAGAGGGTTGGCTCTCTGTTCTTGTTGAAGGAGGGTCTGCTGGTGCTGTGTACCTGCTTCCCAGCAAGGGTGTGCTGATTCTTACAAGGGTAGCATGTGCTTAGGGATACACAGAGATCATCACAATCACTGCCTTTTAAAATAACCTTGTGCTTCAAAATACTAGAGCCAAAGCCCTTGTAGGTGTTTATGTTTCTGGAACCTTTTTGCAATGCAAATACAACACCAAACTGAGCAGTCCTGAACAGGACAGTAATTTTGTTAAACTTTCTCTAGGATGGATGAAAAAAGCTTCTCATTATAAGTCCTAAGGGCATTACTTATCCTCTTAATGTTCACTTCCCATATTGATGAAGATTTCCAGCTTCACATCACAAGCAATTTCAATAGCAAGTTCTCATTTTCTGTCACATAATTGATGAAAATTGACTGATATCTAATGCCAGCTCAACCTTTTCACTAGAAACTCCTCTGCAGCCTCATTATTCCCAGTATTTACAACTTATCCTTAGCTTCTCATTAGCCAGAATCTCACCTTCGTTACCATCCTTGTGATGTTCTTCAGCTTGAACCACACAATTTCTTGAGATGGATCAGTTTCAGTAGTAGGACACAGAGAAATTAGGTCTGTCATTTCCCCTAAACCCACAGACAGTTCTTCTGACCAAAGAAAGGCAGTGGCATGTTTTGCCACTACTGCCCTTGGTGAATCAATGGTGTACTCCATTAATTATAGTTCAGTGACTTTAATTAGTCATTCATTAAAACTGCATTAAACCTATATGTATTGAGTAGGATCAATTCATGTATCAGTATATTCATTGATGCTAAAAACCCTCCAACCTTTCCTTCTTTTAGGTTCAAACTTCCAATGTCAGACTTGGGGAGAATCTAGAATTTCCACTAACTATGCAATTCACCTGCAGACTTAACAAGACAAGTTTGTGTTGTGGATTTTCTTCTTGTTCCTGTTAAATTGGCCTTTTGAAGACTAAGGACTTGTGAGCTTTGCATGTTAAAGGCTAAACTCTTGTTATAGTGAAACTGATTTTTTTTAAGGCTTGAAGGAGTTTGAAGGTAAATTGAAAAGGAGTAACATGGAGTCCTTGTGCAAGTCATTCACCTTGTAGAGCTCTAGGCTGAGAGAGCTCAAATGCCACTCTACTTAACAAGCTCAAATCCAACTCATTTAAATAACAAGCACAAACTCCACTTGGGATCCACACCGAGGCGTTTGTGCATTGTGCAGCCTGAACTCCCAAACAACATTATTTGAAGAAAAAAAAGGAGTAATTCCTTTTTTATAGTGGTAATTCAGGGATCAAGTCTCAAAAGCATTTGAACATTTCAAGGACTATTGCTATACTAAATTGTTCTTAACTACAAGTATTAAACTTTGAAAGGAATGGAATACTGTTTTCAAATTCAAATTATTAGCCTCATGTCTCACAAGGATAATATATCTATGCAAATTATTGTCACTTTAGCAGAAAGTACAATATTTGTGCTTTAAAGCTGGAAAGTTAATTCTTGCTAACAAGTGATGGAGAAGATGTCTTGATGGCTCAGAAGCTGTACACAAGAACAAAACCTAAAACTCCTATACCCAATACTGCTCTGGTAAAAAATACTTTGCAGAGCTAATACTCAAATATCATGGACAAAAAAAATGTAACATGATTCATTAAATAAAAAGATATCATATCTGGCAAGTCCTTTGGTTCAGATCTTTGCTAACTGGAATGCCCCACCAAGTGCTGCTATATATTTGTTCTATCTTTATAACCTTCTTAGGTCTTTTAAAATCCCTTAGTTAAACTTCAGTGGAAGTCTTTGTAGCTGGTTTGAACACTCTGCAAAAGTTTATCATTACTAAAAACCAATGCATTTTCAACAATGTGAAAGACTATTTCCTAATGTTCCCAGAACTTTGCACTTCAAACAAAAAAATATATACATAAGATGATTTAACTTCTTGTTAGAAATTCAGGTATCTCTCCTAATCACATGAATTTTTGAAGATATTTAGTTCACAAAAAAGAAGGCAAGATGTTAATTTTTTCTTCTTTAAAATAAAGAAAAATATGTACTTTGGAATGTATCCTGTGGTCTCTAAGATGAAAAATTTTACCAAAGTCTCTCTTTTAAGTCAACTGAGTTCATAATTTTGTTGGTTTTAGCAGAATTTTTTATTGATTCAAAAGTGATTTTAAAATCTGGTTTTAGATCTGAATGGTATTCTTACTCAAAAACTAGATCATATTCAAGAAACATAAACTGAGCAAGATCTCCAGAGGGATCTTAGTTCCTATGATGACTTTTAGAGTGTTCAATTGAAATTTCATTAAGTTAGAACTAGGCACCTCCTTTTTAGCTGTTATACAGTGATGAATGGTGCAAGAAATATATGCAGGTGCAATGCAAGTATATGACTTCAGGCAGAAGCAATAGGTAAGAACTGAAGCTTCTGTTTTCAAACTCAGCTTCAGCATAGCATCATTTTTCTTCATTAATTTTTCAAGCTAGTTTTGAGACAAGTCCTACAATCCATACACAGTTAAAGCTCCCATTCTGGCAATGGGAACTTTGCCCACTTCCAGGAGTACAAGCTGCAGCACTTGGCCCTAAGAATTTAATATAGCTGTAATGACTCATTATTGAATGTTTAGTTTAATAACAACTGCTTATTAAGTGTATTAATCTCAGCTGATGAAAGCAAAATTATTTAGTGAAAAGCTGTTTTTCTTTACATTAGTGTTCAATTATTTAACTGAAAGTTTCAAAGAAACACATCTAATTACAGTGCTGCTTTAAAAGTATTTAAGCATCTGTTATTAAAATACCATTTGAAATATGCTTATGGACCTCCTGAAGTGTTGCTAAAAAGCAAAATTCTAGTTTCAGATTATTACTTGCAGTAGGTTTTCTTTCAGTACTTACCAATTTCCTACAAATCTGCTTAATGTACAGGATTGAACAGTTTCCTGTAAAACAGAACAAGTTGCAAGAATGTATATGTCTATGCTCAGGCTGAGATTACTGACTGAAAATCAAAATTACTGGTGCTCATTTACCAACTAGAAATCTCTTTGCTGAATTGGCATTGATGGGGCAGCCTCTATCAATACTAAAAGAAAACTGCCAGTCAGTTCTCTGTAGTTAAATAAAGACAGTTATCTACAGAAAAACTAAATCTGCTTGCCATTTAGCATCTTCAAATATTTTTGTCCTCAAGCTACACCTGCTTGCCTATAAGAAAATATCAAAATTATCTCGAGTGTTTACTTGTGCTTTAGTCACCTGGGGTTTTTTGTAGGGATGCTTATTTCTCCATCATGCGTTTCCAGCAGTTTATGAATGACAGATAAGCAGTGCTCAGGAACCCCTGCCAAGCTCTGTACACCTGACAAGTATGAAAAGAACACAGAAGGTATCTTTGGTGAGTAATGTAGCATGTCAAAAGTCTACTGAAATTCTGGTTGGTCAAAGACACATAAGATATTTGGATAAAAGGAGGCAGAGCCCTCACCAGGCATATGGATGAGAAGAGCCAGGTACTTTTCCAACAACTTTATCCTGCAAAGAAAGGGTGATGTGATAGAGGTGCTCGTTTGCTGAACCTGAGCAGGAACAGTAGGAGTCTGACAGTTCCCAGCCTCTGAAAAAATTTTCTGCCCTATGGTTTAGACACATAATTGCTGTCCTTGCTGAACTATTGAAGTACAGTGAGTAGCTCTGTGCTCCTGCCACAGCTGTGGTATGTGCAGGGCTCTCCTGTGCTGGTGTGCTGGGAGGGGGTCCTGAGTTTGGCATCTTTTATATCTTCAGAAAGAGGAATTTTCCTGCTCGGATGCTCCTTCCTGCAGACCCATTCTCCTACTCCTCCACACCCAAATGGTCAAATGGGTCTGTCCTTCCTTCCTTTTCACTTTTCTTCTCCTTTTTCTGGTCCTTATTCCTCCTGGGGAGATCTCTGTCCTCCTTGTTCAGGGCTCAGGTTGTGTACCAGTGTGTCTCCAAGGTCAGGACAAATCCAGGAAAATGTTGGCCAAGAAAGGAGTGCAGCAAAACTGCAGGGTGGCTGGAGTATTTGAGTTGGAGTTAATTAGCCATAAACCTCCCTGGACTGCTCAGCCCAGGGACAGGCTATTGGCTTGTTCTTAAAGAGCTCTTGTCATGCTGTCAACTTTGTGTAAGTAATGACTGAACTGCAGAAGCTCTGAGATTCTCTTTCACAAACTGTCTCCTTGATCACTTTTCTCAGTCCTCCATTTTTGCATCCATTTGTTTTTCTCTGCTGTATAGGATTGCGCTTTGTCCTGTGTTGGTATTGCTCCACCAGAATCAGGGCAATCAGGGCAATTCTGACAAGTATCAGAATTTTTTAGTGGGGCTGTGGGTTGCTCCTTCTAAAGAGAAAAGCAATGATATGTCACAGCACTCATCTTTTACTTTACCTGGATCACCACCTCTGGAGCAAGTCCCCTCCTCAAGTGACAGGTACAATGCTCAGCTACACACACGACATTTTGGACTTAGTTCCCCTGAGTAGAATAGTCGCAACACAAACTCAAAAAGGATGAAGTATCACGTGAAAATTTCAGGGTTAATTTTTCCAGTCAAATAATAGCAGAGCAGAAATAGAGATAATTTTCTGTGCTGGAGATGACCAGTGCAGAAGTCCCTAAAATTCATTGTGTCCCAAAGGCTTTGGCAGCTTTAGCACAGACATTCTGGATTCTAAGACTTTATCATATCCATTTAAAGTAAACTTCCTTAACTTGTGATCTAATTGTAGATTTTTACGATTTACGAACCTGTAGCTGTATCACTAGGCCTGGAGAAGGCTTCTTTGAATAAAAAAACAAGCAGAGGGAAAAAAATCCAAACAAAACAAAAAGTTTTTAGTGATGTCATTATAACACTTGCTTTCCCAGTAAATAATTATTAGCCTTCTGCTTAAGGTTGTCAGGGGAAGGGCAGTTGGTGTTAAGGCAGCTCCATGGCAGGTGTGCTTGGGAGCCAGCTATCAGACTAGAACCGCAGTAGCTTTCTGTTTTCTTCCTCCCAGAAGTACCTAGATACACAAATGCTGTACTTCAGAAATTGCCAAATTCTAGTTTGCAAAAGATGTCAAACATAGCCTATAGCATGGGGAAAATTCAGAATTATGGGGGTGTGCATTCCACACTTCCTTTGCCAAAGCGGCCTTTCTGATTCCTCGCCTTTTTTCTCCTGGTTCTGCCTTCAGTACAAAAGGACTCAGAGGAGGGAATGGTGAGAGACTTTCATTCTCCTGTAAAAACCCCAACCTAATCACAGTGCTGGTGTCTCTTTGCACCCCTGCAGCAGGATGGAAGGGGTCTTGGAGGTGATTACGGGCAACTCCTCCAGCCCAGGAGCAGAGCAGCGGCAGGAGCCCTGGTCCCTGCTGTGAGCCCTATGCAGGCCTAGCACAGCTATCATCAGAGTCTCTGCATGGGAACCCAGCAGGGAATGGCAGCAGCTCTTCAACCCTCCACAGGACATTAGAGATGAGTACTAAAAAATACTAGGAAATCACACAGGAGTACTTAAATATTACTTGATCATTAACATAGTAATTACATCAGTGCTGCTCCAGCCTGATGCCATAATTTAAGAGGTTTCAGCATTTTCATTATAATCAGTAGCAGTTATTTCCTGTGGTTCATTGCCCATAAAATGTTAACTATAGGGGGGAAAAAGGAGACAGAGACTTTGCCATGATGGCAATTAACATCCTCTTGTGGTGCTTGTGCCTCCCTGAGCTACAAATCACCCTGGTGGAGGCTTCATCAGGCTTCAGGGGGCCACACAAGCAACTTCTGCTCCTAAAAGCTTTTAATAGAGGTTTTTAACTAAGACTTTTTAATGGAACCTGTTCTGAGGAACTAGGACGCTTTTCAAGTAGGCCTCTGTCTACTTTTGTTTCTCTTTTCACCAGTATTTTAAAGACAAGGTTCTGTATTTACTGGATTATGTGGGACATGCAGTAATGCTTCTACAATAACGTAGACTCAGCTGCTGGGCAGAATCCATTTCTTGAGAGGCTATAATTTCTGACCTAAGCATATAGAAAGTGAACTATCAAGCTCCACTGCCATCAAAATGAAACTTCAAAAAAGTTATCACATATGAATTTATGTAACAAGCTCTCACACATTTTGCAAATGGGAATGTAAATGATGGTTCCTATATACCAACCAGATTGCCTGATTAATTAATGCATTACAAGGGAAAAAAGTTTTATGTTTAAAGCAAGACCGGGTGACTAACTCAGTGCATTAGTTTTTATGGTTTTGATCTGATCTGGGCAAAGAATTACATTCAATCAACTCGGACTGTTTGTATTGATCTGCATAGAAGATTGGGGGGAAAAGATATATTGTCTCACTATAAGCTTTTTCCTGGTTTTATTTGCTTTACAAGAGAGCAATATTTTTCTGTGCACAGATTGAGTGCAATGGCTCGGTAAAACTGCCCAGGAGGCTTCTGCAGCGCCATTAGAAGTGCCTTGCCTCTGCTCAGAAGCTGCTGAGAAATGCTTTTGAGGAAATGGGGTCTCCTGGAATATTATTCCTACAGCTGCCATGATGAACAAGCACTCGAAATAATTCTGGGATGTGGTGATTAACATAGGGATGTAGTGAATTTCTGCCTAAAACATTCTTTTCCATATGTATGACTGCTTTAGAAATTAAATATCTTGGAAAATTGCTTGAGATGAGAGAATGAGCATTAGGATTAAATTGTTGGGTTTCAATTGCATGACACACTGCAGGGGGGGTTCCCTTTTTCTCCCTTTTTTATTTTTTTTTCCCTGTCTTTCTTGCTTTCTGGGCTCCAGTTTTCCAGGAGCATATTGTGGTTGCCTTAAATTCATCTGTTAAGTGAAATTACCCTCCAATCACTGAAAGGAGCTGTTGGACTCAAGGCAGATATGGGCTGTGGCACATAAAGAGATAATTTGGGAAGTAACTGTGACTTAGGCAGCAGTTCCTCCTGCTTTCCCTTCACCATTGGGAAGAGGTGGGGTGCAAAGTGTGTTCTCTCACCCATTCTCAGCATGCAGCTGGCCCAGGCTGCCTTAGCAGACTGGGTTGCTTTGCCTTGCTCTGAAGAGGGTTTCAGTAGCTAGAAAGGATCATGTTAGTGAGAAAGGATAGGCCAGGCGTGGGATTAAATCTGTCCCACTCTCCACAGGAAGCCCAAGCAGTGAGAATTCACAGACCGTTTATGCAACATCCTTTGCATAAGAGCAGAGGTGAACCTTCCCAAGAATATGAAGGAATCTCCCCTCAAATTAATCCATGCCATGGAACTGCTGTAACTGAGGAGGCTGTCTGTTCCCAACTGTTTAACTTTGCCACGTTTTGTACCACCTGCAATGACATTTCATTACTGTGGAGTGACAGCAGCAGAACCACCATGCAGCTATCAGCAGGAAAGGAAATTAGTGATGTTATGATTAACAAAATAGCTTTGACTTAGCCAATGCTGGGAAGATAGGCTCCAAATGAATCAAATACTGCAAGTATCAGGAATGAACTATCAGCACCACCCTGTGGTTCCCTTGTTCTGTGTCCTCGTGTGGGTAGAATGGGAAAGGATGAGGACAGGCAAATTCAAAAGGAAGAGCTTTGTTTCCTTTTGGATTTTGGCCTCTCCTGTATCATATGGTTGGAACTAAAAACTTACCCTTCTGCCCTCATGACAGGAAAGAAGTCCAAAAAGGTATTCAGAAAAGACAGGAGGTTTTGTGGGACATGAGGCAATAATTAACATGTTCATAATGCCAAAGCTGTGGGTTTGGTCACAGAATGGGCTGTTCACTTAAGAGTTGGACTCCATGATCTTTGTGGGTCTCTTCCAACTCAGAATATTCTGGTATTCTATATCATCCTTGTGTGCAGTCAACATTCTGCCCAGTCTCCTTCATGTCTGCAGCTCTTTAAATTGTTCCCACAGGGCACTGCAGTCTGATGGAAAGCTTACAGAAATACAACTGAAATTTAATCATGGTTCTGTCATAGCTTTTGCAGGTTTCCTCATTCTTGTAATCTCAGATTCAGATAATTAACTGAAAAATGGATGTAAGTGTGGAAAAAAACTGTTCTCTGAAATTCAGCATATGCAATAAGTCCTGTCATAATTAGAGTGGTTGTGCAAAGCAGTACACAAATGCTATCCTTATTTTAGCAGAGTCTTCATTAAGGTATCAAATTAAGAAAAGAATTATAGTAGTTGCATATCCTTATGGCATAATGTTCTTTGATACAGCAATTACTGATGGAATTTCAGCTAAATTAATGGATTTGTATGAAAACAATAAACGCCATTCAAGAAGATATTTTTGAGGCATCAAGAGATGTGAGGCTAGCTATGCCTCCACCTATACAGCTGATTAGTTAAAACAATCAACAAAATACTGCCTGACCTTCCATACTGGACATTTTTGTTAATAAAGAGGAAAAGCCCCTGTATATATAGGTCACTAAAGTAAATTCAAAAGTTCTTTCATTTTCTTCTTTCATTAACTAGTCTTTCAAGGATTTTACTTGTTTCTGTATGATTCTGTTGATTTTGGCTGCATTTCCCTACCTTTTCAGAAAATCAGAAAGTGACATTTACATAACTAATAGTTTATATTTAACATCCCCTAAATGATTGATAGTTTCCTTTTGACTGGATTATGTAACAAAATCCAAGCAATACATTTGTTCAAAATACACACTAAGTTTTAGATGCATGTGACCACCTGCAGTACAGGGTGTTGTTGCCACCTTCACTCTGGTTCACTGAAACATAAAAAAGAACACTGCAGATGAACTCCAACAAAACATCTATAGCTGACACTCAAAAGTGATCAATCATAGCCATGGCAAATTGCATCATTGCACCAGCCAGCTCAGCAAACTGTCCTGAAAAAAAGCCATGCCACCAGCAAGTATTAAACAGTGAACAGCTGGTTTCCCAGAACATCCTATTCCTCACCATAAGGAACAGGGGAATCTGTACCAAGTAATTTTTATTAAAGTTCAGGTTTCTAGAGTTGCTTCCCTCACACACATTGACTTACCTCAAACTTTTTTGCATTCAAACACATTTGTTTGAGTTAGATAATTTTTGAGGCAGTGTTGTGGGTTTTTTTTCCCACAAGGAAAGACTGAGAAGAAATCTGTGTAGGAGTGTGTCGAGCTGAGCGATTAGTTTAATACTGCTGAGATTTTATTGTAATATTAATGATGTGTTACGGTGCCTAAGGTCCTGGATAAGCATAATTTATTATTTTTAATCTGAATAAGTAAATAAATAGTCATCGGAGAAGCTTCTTTCTTAATCTTATCCATATTGTGACATAACCACAGTCATAATAAAATTCAAATACTTAGTAGGTTCTTCCAACTTAAGAACCTACACATATCAGAACTCTAAAAACTAAGGGAAACATCAAGGTGATGAAATGTATCACCAAAGTGTGTGCTGCCGCTCTACTAGTTTAATATGCGAGTAAAGAAGGGATTCAGGACACCATATGGAAATGCAGCTACCACTTTCCCTTGATTGCAAGATGCTGACTGATATTTGAGTCTTGTTTGTACAACACACCACTTATGTATTTCAAAACCAATAATGTCCTTCCTATTTTATTTACACATTTTAAGGGCTACATTGCTTCCTTCAAACTGCTACATATCACCTTTTAAAGTGCAGTAAAAAATAAATAATTAGCAGTTAATCTAGAAAAATAAATTCAGCTCAAGGACTGTATTTTTCCATGTTTTCTAACCTTAAATTTGTGGAGGGAAAAGTACTGGTTTCTCATTGTTATAATGTTATTTTAATGTGAGTAGAAAACATCTGGCTGTTCAATGTAATCTATTTTACGCATTTAGAAAACCTCCTGAACATTTTGAGTGCAGGTGTAAGGGTGTACCTGGTAATGCAGATGCTGAGCATGACCCTTTCTGTATTTGTCAGAAGCATGGAATTTGGGAATGTAACCTGATCCCTTATTAGGACAGAAAAAGTATAATAGCTATTAGATCAGAAGTAATTTTACAATTAGTTTCATCATAGAACTGGGCGTATTTATAAAACCATATAAATTATGTGTAGGAAAATCACCTTTGTATACTCACTCCTGAGGCTTACACAATTTAATGCCATTCAAATCTGAGGGGAAAAAAATGGACATAAATACTTTAAAAGACAAAATACTCTAGTCCATGATGCTGCACTCTATACACAACTTTTTCATTTAGTTCATTCTAGAGTCTCAGTTTCTCCTTCAAGGAAAATTCCCGTAGAACCTGTGAGAGTTCTGGCCACCTGAAGGACAAAGAACTGAACAGATGTTAACCACATACAGAGTTTTTGTCATCAAAAGTTGGTCAGTTTACTTGACTTGGTTCAAGAACCCCAGAGGAAATTTCAGCAGATCAAGTTGTCCTCTGTTTGGGCAGAGAAAACCATCACCTGTTTAAATTGGTCACATTCCTGAGTTTAAGGAGGGTCTTTATCTCTCTGTTTCACTCACATTATTCTCACTTTTGGAGAAATTGTCTATTGTATTTCCCATTTTATAGAGCTACACAATGGATAGACTATAGAGCCCTAAGCTTGCATTTATACATTTCCTTGCCATATGATTCAGCTCACTACAAAAACTTTCTTTTAAAAAGTGTTCTTTTTCTCTATTCCCCCTCTTCTTTCCCTTTATGTATTCCATGTGCTTAGGAATGGTGCCATGTTCTTGCCCTGTACACGTGGTGCTGTGCCTACAGTGAGACCAGACTTTCGATTATGCCCAAAAGTTACATTTTCAGTAATCATTTCACACATTTATGCATGTGGTTATCTAGCCAGCTGAAACCCAATCCTGATCTGGATTTTTTTTCTTTCTCTGGCCTTAATGGAAAGATGCAAGGAAGCAGCTTTAGACTGATTTTCAGAAATGAGTCCATCTTATCAGGAATTAGTGTTCTGCTGAATTTTGCCAACAAGGCTGCTGAAGTTTGAAGAACGTAAGATGCTACAAAGCAGCCAGATGGCACAAGTAAAGGGAAAAGGTGATGGAGAGCTCTTCTGGTCTGGTGTGTTGTATTTTCAAGGGAGGGGTTTGTATCATTCCGATACATTTGCATTGATTCCCTCTGGATCTGAAAACAGAAACAGCCAATCAAAATGTCAGTCAAGAGTTAATCAATTCCTTTGTTTGAGGAAGCCTGCCTATAATCTTGAAAAGTTTAATTTAGAGCTGCTTATGCCCAAATCCCAGTAAGGAGGATGGCACCCTTTGATGAGTGCTATGCACTGGATGGGATCCCCAGGTTCATTTTCAGGGTTTGGAATTGCAAAATCTCCCTCTCCCTTACCAGATTTGAATGATTCAAGTATTGCTGCACTCTGGGGCAGAATGAAATCTGAATCTTTTGAATCTTCACCTGCCACTGGACCAAACACATTAGTGGAGTACATTGACCCCAGCAGCTGCAGGTGTTTGTACTTTCAGAGAGAGGAGATTATTTCCTTCACAGAAAACAAGAGTTTTTTGGGTACTCCTGAATTAAACTGTAAGTCCAGGCCAAGCTCAGTGCTGCTGAAGGGTGGCAAGGAAACACCAGGCTCTGTAAAGAGCTGGGCTTTCCTCCCAGCTGGCTGGCACCCTCTCCAGGGAATGCTCAGCAGGCAGAAAACCAGCTGAGGCACAATTCCATTCAGCTTGTACTCAGGGCCACCCTGTACCCTCAAGAGGCAAACAGCACGGACAGTGCCTGTTCATATGTGGTTCAGAATCACTTCTTTCCTTTAGATAAACAGAGATTTAAAGGAATTACCTATTCCTCAGCATAATTAAGCCAAGCCTATCATACTGTCTGCTTTCCGGAAACATGACAGTGGGTTTTCCTAAATCAGAAACACAGAAGAATGTGCAATGTCATGGCAGTAACTTCTGCTGTTATCCATCCATCTGAGACTCCCAAAGCCTTTTTGCATTTAGTGAGAAAAAGCAAAGGACCAATGCTTCGCTTTGTTATCCTCTTCTCACCTAATTTTCTTTTAAATTTCATTTTCAAGCCTTTCTGCATTGCCGAGGAGTATGTGTCAACAGACCAGAATTAAAAAGGTGACAAACTGTGAAGAATTAAAACTTCTAATTTAACAGATGAGCAACTGCAAATAACAAAATCTCAAGCAAACACAATTTTAATGAAAGGTGACATGCTGGAGACAGGAAGTTTTTCCCCTTTCTCTTCATCATGTAACAACAAATTAGTTTAGGAAGCCATAAAATAATGCTGTGAATGCAATAACAAATTCATATCCTGTGCTGTTAGTTTTGTTTGCTTGTTTGCTTTCTGAAACCATATATGACACTTCTTTCGTAATAGTATATTTTCTTCATACTAAATGTGTCAACATTTGTTCATGTCTGGACTTGTTCTCATTCTTATTACAGTCAGGTACAGCTCATGTTCTTCACTTCCTCAGTGGAGCTTTACATTTCAGCTGCTGAGGGATGAGGGGAGGGCTGGCACTGCAGCGTCCTTTCTGGAGTGTTCTAGCACCTTGTGATGTAGAAAATCGATTGGGTACATGTTGGCCACGTGCTTTTAATAAAATTTTTCCAGTGTGATAAACATCAGAAGGAAAAGTAAACATGGATAGAGATGAACATACTGAGCAAGAGCACTCTACTGCTTTTAGGAGGTCTGCATCCAGTCCAATCATTAACATGAATGGGTTCCCTGAAGTCAAGCCAAATCCATAACCAATATAAAGTAACAAACCTTTGTAGAAGTTATTGAGTAGCTACACTGATTTGTGTCAATTTGGGATTTTGGCCCAGTCGAATGTATTCTACCTATTTAATAGATGGATGCAGTACTCTGAGTACACTCAGCAGTGGTTTTAAAAGCCAGCAGAGTGTTAAAAAGTCTTTTTAACTAAATATCACTGCTTCCCTTACTCCAAGGGTGTCATTCAGCTTAATGGATTTTATAGGCAGTTCACCTACTGTTGGTGAGCATCACTCAGCTGCCTATGAGGATCACACTGGAATAAGTTTTCAGATGTATGCAATTAACCTCAAGCACAAAGAGAGGCTGGGTAACTTCAAATGACTTCTTAACAAAATATGTATTTGCTCCACAGCAGGTGGTCACCCGGTGTAGTCTTAGGAAGGGCCTAACTTAGAATGCATTCTCATATTTAAGGAGACTGAAACAGCTCCTTTTGTCCTACTGTGCTTGAAAGAATAAAGAATATCAAGGATTTTCTCGAATTCTTATTATTGTGTGAACCAAATTACAAAATATTTTATCCAGATTCCGTGAATGAGATTTCCAACCCAGAGCCTGGGAGTCTTCCCCCAACAGTTCAAAACATGTATGGTATAAATTCCCCTAGATAACAGAGCACCCTAATTTTCACCTTTTCTCTACTCATGTACTTGAAAATAACTCTCTCCTTTATTTCCATACTCGTGGCAGGTGCCACAGTAAATCAACCGGTGGGAATCTCATATGCACCTCGGCCTTACTGGGTATTAATGAGGTTTGCCATTTAACTTTCATTAGGGAATGATTTCAAGACTTCAGCATATGGGACTTGCTGTTTAAACTGTTTACAAGTGACACTTTGGCTCTGGAAATGTAAAGTATATCTGACAATGGGGGCTGTTTTCCCATGTAACCCATCTGTGATTAATTGTGTATTTTATGCAACCATCTGAGTTTAAAGCAAAAGCTACAACTTACATTTTTCTCTCTTGAGACATAAAATATGTTACGGCATGAACCAGCTGTATCTTTTTAGGCTGCAGCTAAATTTCATCATAAGTTAGTCTGTTTTATGCATGTTTGGGGAAAAAGGACTTTAACAGTTAACAACATTGTAGAATAAATAATGGAACTGGGGGGTCGTTTTGCTTAGATTATACCTGACAATTCAAATTCCAGCAAGTATTAGCAAGCAAATATTCAAAATTATTAGAAGGAAAGGCTTAGAGACATCCCGTGTAGAAAATTATAACTTACAACTTCACATTAAGTCAAATGACAACCGTTCTTTTTACATCGCAGTTGAACTAAACACAAATGTTTCTCACAGTGGCCAGGGACAGTGGTCTGGACTGTTACCTCATTGTGCTGAGTGCGTACAAACACAAATCAGAGAGGGACAAACACTTCCTCTAATACTTACATGAAAGAGAAATAATGATTTGGAGAAGAACGTGAGAACTCCACAGTAATATTTTAATCAGCAAGACAGGCAGCTGTCTTTGCATCCAGGGAAAATTAATGTCAGGCCCTTTCCTTACGAAATTAACTATGACAGTGGCTTTGTCAGAAGGAAGAAAAGGATAGACATCTCACTTGTTGCAGTTTCCTTCTGCTGCACAATATATTAAATAATAAACCTGAGCATTAATTCATATGGGACAAAGTATAATGTAGAAATTATGTATAAATTAATGCATTCATTCAAATTTAGCAAAAAAAAAATGCTATGATGCAGAACCATCTGTACTGTGCCATATGTCAGGTAGAAGGACAAATAAAAATCAAGTAAGGTAATTAATAATCTTTCTGGGAATAGTTAAAATTCTTCAGCATATTAGATTACAGAGATCATTAAATTATTTTTAAACAGGAACATACTTTTGCCATTATTTATGTGTGAGATACAGACTTAATAGAGAATATGTCACCTAATTAACTTAAATAATAGTACAGTATTTTATGAAACCTTCCCTGTAATTTAGAAAATTTATAAGCCTGGGAACAAGCTATCCAAGTTCCTAACCCTCTTAACTTTGGCCTAAAGGGGAAATAGGAGCCCGAATACAATTTAGGATCTGGAATCCTTGCAGGTGATGTTTCTCAACTCAAAAATTCTGAAGATAGAGGGAGAAGGGAGGTTGTGAGTCATGTAAGCCATGAGGACTGCTCTTTTTTGGTTCTGAGGCCTCACAGAAAACTTGAAAGCAAGCAGGATCTTGCTGTACAAAACCTTCCTAAAAATCAGGTCTGTTCACTATAGCTAAAAATAGAAAGTGTCCTCGCTTTGATAAAGGAATCCTCAGAGAACCTGAACAAGGCAGTCAGGCTGCACGTCTGCACAAGTTCCCTGAAATGAGTTGTGGGAAGAAACCATGAAAAATGGTTTACAAGCACCAGCAGAAGGTAAGATAGAATCACCAATGAGACCTTTTCCAACCCAGGCCCTTGCCTGCCTCAACAAGGCTCTAAAAAGCAGTGTAAAATATCCGGTGAGGAAAAACCTAGTTTGAAACTGTGTGCATTGTCATTAACATGAGGTTTCCATTGATTACTTCCTAACTGATACATCTCAACGTACTGGAGACTTTCCCAACAACTTTTTCTTAATCACAATTATTCCTTTATAAAAGAACTGTTCCCCTTTTGTTCATGCTCATTCAGCATTACTAGTTTCTAGCATCTCTTCTTGTCTCTCAAATAAACCATGTTTCTGTTTTTTAATTTTGATCTTAAGTAAATTCCTCCAACTGTAAAAATGACTCTATGGTTTGTCTTTGAACTTCACTTAATTTGCCCAGACATTTATTTCCAATGAAGATATCCCTACATCTAAGAAGCAACAGAAAAGAACCTTATTTTTTTGCTCTGTGGCATAACGATTCTGCATGCTTCCCTAACTTTGCACTGCTAAGCTGCAAAATCATGACTAATTTCTGATCTGTTATCTTCCTGAACATTGGTAGTGCTGTGGTGTCCTAGATCTCTCCCTCCTCCTGAATTTCTCTTCTGTTAATTTCCTCTAGATACACTTTAATTTTCAATGGCTCTAAGGCTTCTAAGGCTTGCCAGTTATTTTTGGTCTATACTTGAAGCTCTTTTTAATTTGGTTTGGGTCTCTGATATTTGCAACTCGTCACAAGTTAATGTCATCTATGTATTTCATTAATTTTATCTTTTTGTCATTAATTTTATTTTCCTGCTCTTTTTAAAAGTATAAGAAAATGACACAAGTATCCTCTAAGATGAAATTAAACACAAGAAACATTCTTGTGGCAGCTTGTACACTGCTACTTCATCATTCAGTGATTCATTCTTCTTCAGGATTCTAATGTATATTGCATGTCCACACACAAAGCAATTGCTATGGGTGCACATTTTCAGATCCATGAAGAATTAATGTAATTCATATTAAACCCATAATGCTCTCCCCAGTGCCTAATGCTGTTCTATGTTTGCAAGGACAGCACTGGAACTGGAGTAGCAATACTCTGTGAACCCAAATCACTTCTTGCTTATGTCTCTGTGTTATCAAGGGCTTTAATCCCTACCCTATAGAAATTCATTGTGGAATGCCTAATTCACTGTGACTATTGACACTCAGAGCTGTTTGTGAGATGAGGACCAGAGTCAGGTGCTCTGAAGACAAAGACAGCAGAAAAGATGGGTATGGGGTGTACATCTGCACCTGTGACATGGAGGGACAGCAAAAGCTCCATTGCATCTAAAAGCTGAGGTTGTCAGGCATTTGGAATATTACCACCTGATGAAATTGTCTAAAGAGCAAATTGGTTTCCAGTAGATTTTCAGAGCAGTCTAAGAACCTACTTTTCTTGTCTTTTTATTCAGGCAGAGATGGCCACAAAATTTTGTGGTTTAAAACAGCTGACAAAACATAAACCCATAAGGGAGATTTCAGCTCTGGAACATTGGATGTTGAACGAAGCTCCATCTCCTCCAGAAAGAAGAGGCAAGGGGAGTTGCAACTATAGGACTCTGCCAGGAAATGGTAAGTGTTGATCAGCATGGTGAGTTCAGCTCCCAGAGTGAGAGTCCAACTCTCAGCCTCGCAGCAGGAACCTGATTCCCATGTGCAGGTGTTTCCTGGGGGCTCTTGGTTCTTCCCACCCACCTGGATCCTGCTGGGAGAGAGGAGCTGTTGTCCTTGGCAAGAGCTGCAGGACAAGGTCTCAGTTTCTGAAACAAGAGTCAGGAAGAGCTGTGGAAGTGAAGTCTTCCTGCTTATTACATTCCTGGATATTTCATGAAGTCCTGGAAATAGAGATATTTTAGAATTTAAAGTGTCAGTATCAAAGATTTGCTCCATCTATGTAGTTTCTCCCTAGTGTTTATTTTATCTAGCTTGGAAAAGCAATTTTGTGTTCTCCCTCTGAGTGTATATACGTGTGTATATGTGTATATATAAAAAATGCACATATTTATAAAATACATATATACTACTTCCCTTAGTTTCAAAATGTCATTCCCTGTGGCCTTACCTCTATTACACACATCATTCATTAGATTATGAAAACCATTAATGTCAGGCAGCAGAACCAAAGGAATTCACTAAGGGAGCACCATTAGCATATCAAGTAGCTATTTCTCAGCTAAATATTCCTGACAGCCCTCATTACATATGATGGATGGGCTTTATAAGGGGTAGTATTTCCAGAAGAAAATAAAATCTCAGCATTCTACCACATGTGGCCCAATAACTAGATATCATTTTTTGACTGTCTGTTTGCATTTCTTTCCTTTTTTTTCTTTCAGAATGAAAGAGTTGTAAAACTCACAAACAGATTAACTGCATAATTCAAAATTCATTAAAAATTGTGAGCCTAATTTAGCCTAGTTTCTGAATTCTGCACGTGCTTTTAGTCGTGACATATCAAACACTCTGTGTCATCCTAGCTGGATTGCCAGCAGCCTGTCAGAAGTAAAAAGATATATAACTGAAAAATCAAGGCTGGCTTTTAAAAGACCATGTAATGCCAGAACTTTTTTATGAGTTGAAACCCAACATTTTCTGAGATAAGGAATGCAATTTTAAAAGAAAAAAACATACTGTAGCCATGTCTTCAGGAGACAATGAATAGTTCTTGCAGCACCTCATGAAAAATGGGTTCAAGGAACCACTAACAAGCACAGTGGGCACACATGTGGCACCTGAGCACACCCTTGTGTGGAAATTAAAGAAAAACATACCCCAGCAATTCTTTAAAATGGGACAGGAAATAGTTCTAAATTTTCTGCTGTGCATTTTCCTGTAAGTGTCAGTAGTGGAGTCCTTGTACCAACAACACATTTGCCCCCTACACCCCTTGTGGTTCTTCCATGTACTGATTTAGTTTGATATTTTCCAAATACTGCAATGCAATTTGTCTAGAATGATTCATTATCAATTCTGCTAAAATTTCGTGGTTCTCTGACCCTCTAAATCTGAAGTGATTTGACTTCAATGAGGCAGAGTACTCCTTTGCAAACCAAATTATAAAACAGCAGGGTATTAATTTTATTATTATTCAGAAATGAGCTTTATTGCAGAATCAGGAAATTGACTGGACACCTACTGCACAATGATCTCCAAGGCTACATGCTGATGAGGCAGGAGGATGTTTTCAGTCGGTTTCTTTTTCCAAATTTGACTTCTTCCTGTTAACTTGTTAACTCCCATTGTTAACCATTTTCAGGGAGTTTTTCCACTTTTATTTAGAGGAAGGGTTTCACCAGTAAGGGAAAGAGGTTCATTAAACTAGTCATTTAAAAACAGAGGGACAGAGAAGCCATTCCTCAGAAAATTACTAAAATCATTCAAATAACATTTTTTTAACTCCCCAAGAATCTTTCTTCCTTCTAGGTCCCTTCCAATTCAGCATATTCTGTGACTCTGTGATTCTGTATAATTCTTTAGCATTAATGCACAACTTCTGAGGTGCTAATAACACTCCTGTGCTACTTCCAACCAATCCAAGAAAGAGACAGGAGATTTTTTTTTAATGTCTCAGCGTTTTAAGAACTACTTTCATGGGGTTTTTGGTGTTCAAACTCTATGAAGTGTGCTTTTTTTTCCTTAATGTGTGATACTTCAGAAATTCAGAGTGCTCAGCTCTTGAAAATGAGTGCTCTAAAGAAAATGAAATTTGCCACACAAATACTAAAGGGCCCAAAATAAATTCTCATCTTTGACAACCCTGTCTGATACAATTATAAGCAATTATAAAACTATTGAAAAGCAGTTAGCCAGCATTTTCAACACTGTAACACAGGACTCCTAGCCAAGATGTGTATTGACATATCTTAGATTTTAATGGAGTTGTAATGAAATATAATGACAGTAATACTTACTGACTATGAAAGCACTAAAATGCTTACCATTACCTTTCTCACACAATTAATTTCAACATGGTATTAATACAATGGTAGTATTTATTATGCAAAAATAAAACTGTAAGGGCATATTTTCAAGACATACTCTGAATATTTTTCTTCAGACTACTTCACATTTATTCTAGTATCAACAGTTACATTTAAATGAAAATGAGCAATTGCTCATAAAATGTCAATGCAAGAAAATCAACCCTGCCACACATAATTTCTGAAATGTTAGTTAAATATTCAGTTCTCATCAACCAGTGTGAACACTTCACGGATGATGTAAACTGTCAAGAGTAAATGTATCCATTGCTTTAACTTTAATAATTATCTCTATGTTCTAATATATTAATATATTACTTTTCATAACCTTCACTGCCCAGACAACTGTTTTGGCAGGAGTTTATGTACAAAGATATGACATATCTTGAGAATTTAGAGTTGAGCATTCATTCAGTAAGGCTAAAACCTTAGTGTTCCCTAGCTAGGTACAACTTCAGAAGTCATTCCGCTGAACTGCAGGAGTCAACATGTCTGGGGCAGAAGGTGCTTAAGATACACCAGAACAGCCATTGGCCTAGTTCTTCCACTGAAAGGATTTTCATGTGCTCTTCTTCATGGTATTTAATTTGTTAATCATTTCATTTCCCTGTCTGCAAAAGAGGAACACTAATGTTGTCTTTTGTAAAATGTTGTCAGGCTTACATACAAGAAAAATATTAAAGTCAAATCCAGAAATAGTTATAGATTAGTTAATAGATTCACTTTTGTAACTCATTAAGAGCAGAAGAATAGCAGTTGTTCTGTATTATTAGGGAAAAAAAAAAAAGAGAGAGAGAGATGAGACTTGTTTCTTCTCCTTATAATTTCCTATGCATCTTTCCACAAGGAGTGACTGATGATTCAGCCATTACCATGCTTCTGGACCTCAGACTTGATAAATGGCATTCACACTGCATTTCAGTCACAAGAATGCTAAAAAATATTTGGACATTTTCAATATACAGACATTCCTGTAACACATCTCCAAACTGTAGACAGAGGAATGTACAATACTACTGAGTATTGTACATGAGTTAGACCCAAGAGTATAAAAAGGCTTACAGAATATTTTCAGTATGGTTTACAAATATTTTCACGTTGTAGTGTACTGTTTTAAAAATTAACACATTAATAAGAAGCAACAACTGCAGTGCCCTAGATTTCAGAGGGTGTAAGTCAGTAAGCAGAACACTTTATTTCCATTGCCATCTTGGGCTGCTCCCTTTCCCTGAGCAGGCTGCGCACACAGCAGCACTGGGTGAGGGCAGGAACATGCAGCCTCAGTGGGGTGCTCCCTTTTGCCCTTATTGAAGACAGGCTGGAGGCAGGGCAATGCCTGCAGGTCCCCCTCTGTGCACCCCACTGCACTGACAGCCAGTGGGCTCTGCAGACACACAGCAGCAGCACAGGAAATGTTTGATGGCAGCGCTAGCAGCGGCACCGACATTACCTTTACATGGATTTACACCTGCACAGTGAATAAAAACAAGAGCAGGGCAGACATAAGTGGCATGATTACACATTAAATCAGCAGGAGCCTGCAACAGATGAGCAGACTGCCTTTATGCCAGCCCTGCTCATTGTGGTGCTTGCTGTGAAGAACTTCAAGAGATGCCGTTGCCCTTTCTCTCTGACTTTGACCCCCCCCAGCCATTTAATCCCAACTGAATCCTTTCCCACTTGTAGGACTGACTAGTTTGTGCTCCCAGAGACACACAGCTGCAGCAAATCTCAGGTCAACAGACCAATTCCAATCAGCATTTCACTTCCACAGTGTGTGGTGCAGGAAAAAGGAAAAAATGCAGATATTAAATGCCTTATTCTTATCTTCATCTGCATGTGGGAAAACATGCAGGGCAACTCCAGAACACGTAGTTTTCTTCTAACATAGTGTAAGTCATTGGCTGGATCAGAATTGTTCTCTCTCAGCTTATTCCAATGTCTCTTTTACAGGTGAGAGTGTACCTGGCAATATCAAGCTGTGATATCTTGACATGGTATCTGCTTTGTGGGCAGATATGTCAGAACAGAAGGTCTAAGCCTCTGCTGTGAATTCTTACCTGTTGAGAAAATGGCGAACAATTTTCTGTACAACATTTCTGTGTTGCTTTCTCTCTCTTAAGTTTATAAAAAGCAGACATATTAGAGCCCTCAGAAGCACTGCTTTTAGGAGATTCCTATTTCTTAGTGAAGTTTTTCACACTGGCAGTTAGTCAGGTGGAAGAGTAAAGAGCAACATAAGGGTACTTCTAGTGGAATGAGACACAGAACTATAAAGAGGAATAAAGTAAAGGAGATAAGAGAGAAATGTGAAGGAAGGAAGGAGGGAATGAGAAAAAATCTGGAAAACAGAGAAAGATAGTGACAAATCCTGGTAGGGATTCATAAGGAAAAGTTGAAAACTCATACAAAGGAGAGGAATGTAAAGAAAAATACTAAAAGCCATGGCAGGGGGTAGGGCGTGGGCAGGGAGAAAAGCAAGAAAGAATGGAAGTATATGAGAAGGGATAAGCAAAACAGTAATAAAGGTTGTTTCAAGGCTGGGTTTTGTAAATGAGGAAAGGGAAGAAGGTACTGAGAGAGTGATTGTGTACAGACTGAGGAGCGGTCTGGGAGGCAGGGACACGGTGCTGCCTTCAGCAAATACACAGCACTTTAATCCTAAGCAGACACTGCCCAGAGCCTTCACACTTGCCTGAAATAAAGCTTCAGGCCAGACGACGGAGAGAGGTTAGTGCAGGCACCGATTATGCATGATCTTCCTTTAACTGCAAAAGATGACAATGCAGGAAGGGTTGACTCCCTGTACAGCACCCAAGACTGCAGCTGTAGAAATCTGGTAGCCCTGCCTCACCCACTGAACACTGAGATTATTTCATACCTTCTCTACCAGCCAATTATCCTTCTATTTCTAAACCCTTCCTTTGCCTGATTACCATAAATTTCCCACAGCACCTTCCATAATAACCTAGGATAAACAGAAGCACCAGCATGTGGAAATTAGGGAAGAGAAACAGAACTGGAATTATATAATCATATCCTCCTCCCTACAGAGAGCCAAAAGGAAATTAATCTGTTGTTGTGTACATCTGGGAACTTTAATAATATGGTAAAAAATAAAAATTCATTTTTACATAAGTCCATCTCTTAGTTCATTAAGTAATACAGCAATACCATATTGCGTAGGGAAACACTGTGTTTAAAAACAAAAGCTAAAGCTAACAGTATTTAAAACAGCAATGTTAAAACATTACCAAAATCCTCTAATTCTCTGTGATGTTTCTCTAGCTTTAGCGGGGTTTTTTCCACTAAATATATTAGGTCTTTTGCAGTTCTTCTTCCCTTTCTCTAATCCTCTCCACTCCCATTTGGGAGTGGAGAGATATGAAAACTGAGCAGAAGAAGAATAACTGTCTTGATCCAGAGATGTGCTCTTACCAGAGCTGACATGAAGAAATGAACTGTCATTCTCATCCTAAAAAGAAGCAGGAAGTATAGGCACAAAATTTTTAGGAGGCACCTGCTTCAAGTTTGCAAAAAGTATTCAGCTGACCATGTCATAACATTAAGAATGTCTGAATTTAATTGTAAGGAAAATATGCATTTTTTCTTCCCCCTTCAGTCCTTCCTTCCTAGTACCTGTGAATAGACCATTATCATGACTTGCACGTAAGTCTGAAGATGAATTAAAAAGCATGGCATGATTACCAAGCACATCCATTCCACCAAAACACATATTTCAGATTTAGGAGTCTGCCTGGGAGAGAAATAGGTATCTATCAATGGCTGTGAATTTGAGCAACAGTAGCTGACTAAAGACTCAGGTGAAGAAGTGCAGAGAAATATCTTGTGGATCACAGTGATTAATTTCTCTCTGTTTATAGACTTCCAATACATTAAAATTATTTGCTTCCCTGTATGTGCAAGTAAAGATTGTTCACTATTTGCCTTTGCAAGAAAGGGCTCGAATTATTAAAAAAAAAAAAAAAGTACAAGAAGAAGACAGAGTGGTACTAATTCAGAAATACTGGACAAGTAAATGGGCCTCCTTTATTCCCAAGTAATACTTCCATGCAGGGATATATGTTGGTGCAGTTTGGCCTTTGCCAGTGCTGTATTTTTCTTTACATGCAATTATCCTCTTCCATACACACCTCAGTGAGTTATGGTGAGCATAAAGCCTGCAGGTTGCATGACACACCATGCTTCTACTGCTCTGAAACTGCAACAAACCCACAAGGCCACTTTTAAAATCTTGTAAACTCCTTGAAGTCAGCTTATATCAATTTCTTTACTATGCACCAAAGATGCTTCATATGACAGAGTATCCAAGTTTTCCTCTTCCTACCAGCCAAAGTCACATGAAATTCTAAGAGTACAAATGAGAAATCTACTTCTTTTTTAGCAGTCCAGGAAAGTTATGATTTGGGTAAATTAGCAAGAAATCTTGTTTTTTCTCATTCAGTAAAGCCATTCAAGCAGAAATTATCTATTTACAGGTCAGATGGGTCAAATTCTGTGTCCTCTCCAGTGAAAAGATATAACTCTAAATCATCTTTTGGTTCTAAAGAAAACATAAAAAACATTTAAAAATACAAGCTCATAAATTTTCTGTTATCAATGTACAAGTGGTAAACTTTCCATCTATATTGCCTTAGTGTAAATTTTACATTATTCAACGTAATGAAAAGAAAATAAACTTCAGGTTGATTTCCCACATGGTTCATGACTGTTTGCTGTCATGGTTTTCCTCTTGAAATGCAGTTGTCGCTAAAGACACACTTCATTCAATTACACATCACAGTTTTCTCAAAAATATGAGATACTTCCTTGTTGTACAGAAAGTGAGAGCTGAACTGTGCCCCTTTCTTTGCAGCTGATTCAGAGTGTATTTCCCAACATCTAAAGTTGGAAGCAGTATAGAAAACACTACAATATATCTATTTAAGTGATAGAATGAATCCCAAACTCCTCAGGCTCAGCCTAAATCAACTAATTCATTTTATTTGGTTTGGTCCTCAGAACAGGGGAGCAAATAACACACCTTAATCTATTAATTTTTATGAAATACTGTGCCTGAAGAAATCTTTTGAAAACATGGGATATTCAAATGTTTGCTGCATGGAGATGTGGTAGATACCATAGAGGCACTTGCCACAGGAGACATATGAATCTTTAATCTGTCCCTCAGCACCTGGATTTTCTGTGGAGGAGACCCAGAGGAAATCCCCAAACTAATTAAGCAGAAATCCAACATTATTAAGCTTTGTCTTGTGAGGCACAAAGAGCAGCCTGATCTTAGCACTGCAGAGCTGCTGGGACAGAGAGCAGCTCTGCCTCAAACCCTTCCCTGCTCAGCAGTGTCTGCCGGGCTCTGGGGCTGCCTGCTCACAGTGACTCTCGTTAAATAGGTCAGTTGGGTGCCCTTTAGAGAATTACCCATCTCAGATAAATATTCTGGGAGGATAACATTCTCACAGTGTGCTGTGGTGTGTTCTGTCTGGGTTGAGTCTGGTCCATCTTACAAAATCACTTTCATAACTACTGTCACGTTGACAGAGAGAGGAAAGACAAAGGGCTGGAAAAAACAAGGTGGAATTGTCTTATGGTCATTCCTGGTGGTCACGATAGAAGTGGCAGGGGAAAAATTTCTTTCCTCCTAACTTGCTCACATGCAGGTTTATCAATTCATTTTCCACAGCAAATGCATTTAAATTAAAGAAGTTATGTGGGGAAAATAAAAGCAAACCACAAACTGGAAATAGAGAAAGGAAGCCAGACTTTTTTCTCTGGGGTGGAAAGAGGGCAACATTTACCTACACAGGTTCTCATAGTTGCAGAGAATCACAAGTGTGAAAAATGGCAAGGGAAAGTAATTGTGTGGTGGAATGGGCCAGGACCATTCATTGTTGGTTTAGGGCCTGGTTTCAATTTGTATAAAATTTCCTTTGATAAGACTGCCTTATTAAGATAACCCAGTAAAAGTCAAAAATGTTAACTTAATGGAATTATTTTGATTACATTTTGTTAGCTCTTTCAATTAAAAATATTGACTTTCACTGGCTTTGTTAATTAGACATTAATGGGAACTTAAAACAATTAGAAACAGAGTGACCAGTTTCAGGTCAGGAGGCTTAGGGAACCTGACAGCTAAGACTAAAACCAGTTCCCAGATTGGGTTGGGAAAACACTTCATTATGTCTGTGGAGAGGAAATTTAAAACTGCTTGTATGGGTTACATTCCCATCTTCATCTAAACTTGAATATACAAATGCATTTCTCTTTAGTGTTGGATTAGCTACTGCAAACACAGACTGAAGATGTAACCCCATCCTGTGTGGTTTTTTAAATTGAATTTTGATGAAAACTGAAAATCGGTTCCTTAATTATTCCCTGTCAGCATCAGAGACTTTTTCAATCTCAGCAGAAGGCACTGTGCTTTCCCTCAGCAATATTGCCTGAGGTGTGGAACTGCCCTCAGAAAAACTCCTGGAAGTTCATATAATAATGTGAGAACTGTTTTAGACAACAATGTGAGAACTGTTTTAGATAAAGAGCAGCAACCCATCTGCCCACCTTTCTAGCTGGTCTCTTTCATGTTCTCCGTATCTTGCCCAATGTCATATTGAAAACAAATGAAAGTTTCCTGCTGTTGCTGCAGTTTCAGTTTCTTCCAAGGAATCAGCACCCAACCAATAAATCCAGTTGACCAAAGTCTATTAAAAAAACCTTTCAGCCTCTCTAGATAGACATGAACTACATCAGCAACACAGCTTTCAGTACATAAGGCTCTGTGACATTTGCTGCACCAATATGTTTAGTGCTTTTCCTTTTAATATTAGCATATAGATATTTGAAGTTCACTTCTGCATAAGCATAAATCTGAGGTAGCAGGCAGTTATTGCTCACCTTAATGTGCAAATGAAGCCTAACAGACTTCGCTTTAATTACTGATGTTCTTCAAGTCAAGAAGTGCCTAAAGAACTGTATCTGAATTTGGCCTGCAGGAATTCTGGTAGGTGTCTCATAGTTTAATCTTTTTTGGTCATAACTATTCCTGTATGCATTAAACATTTCTTTATTCCACACACGTTCTGTCAAGTTGTACTTTTAAAGCTATGAGAATTATGTACTTCTTCTTACAAAGCCTAACTCTTTTGAGTTGGGTTGTGAAATTGTCCAGAATATTGTTTTTGAGCTTGATAAAGTAGTTCTTCATTGTTTTCATAAACCCACTTCAGCAATCTTTTTTGCTTGGCATCATAAGGCATTTTATATAGCTTTCAGGACCATTTTTGTATTTCTTTTTTCATTCTTTCTATTTTTTAAAGATATATGAGTCTGAAGTTTTGATCACAACCAAGGGGCTGACTCACCAATGCCGTATGAGACCAATCTTTTCAGATTATTTAGTCATGTTTTGCTTTACTTTTTCCATATAGCACAAACCAGAATGCCACTCAGAGGAGTATGTTAAGTTCTTCTGTAGACCAAGACATCCTGACTGCTACTCTTTGATAACTGGACAAGCCGATCGTGTGTCTGGTTGTTCCTATGAATATCCAGGCTGATAGCTTTTCACAGTGAAGGGAGAAGAACCTGTTCTTTAATTCACATCCATGTAGTTTGAGTGAAAGTATCTTGAGTGAAATACATCTGATTGGATATTACTATTTTTATATATATATATTTAAAAGATCATGAGGGAAGGAGAGGGAAAAACTTAGTCATCATCTATGACTTTATTGTCTTACGTGCTGCAGAAAAAAAAAGACACGTACTGTTTTCTGCCTCCTGATTTGTTAACTTGAGTTAATTTTATTTGCTCTTGAGTAGGTTTTCCACAGCTGTCTCTTTTTACACTTGATCTTCCTGCTTGATAGAGTCCCATCACAGGCAGACCCAGCAGACATGCTGCTCAACTGCTGTGTGTGTCCTTCAGTCCCCTTTAACTGGTGCACAGTTTGCTCTCTTCACAGGGGTTCCACAAGGACGGAATTTGTGCAGGCAAAATGCCAGAGCAATCTTCACTGGAAAGGCAGATGCTCCATCTCACCAGTGGGATGGCTGGAATGGTGCTGCCCTGGGAGAACAGGAGGGAGCTGTGCCTCTTTCTCAAATCAAACACAGAGTTAGCAGCTCGCCACTAAGTTAACTGCCTCTGATTTTTGAAGTGAATTGTTTTTTTCACCATTCATTTGGAAATAATTTGAAAGCAAAACAAGCAAAGCACATCAAAATAATTGCAACCCTGGGTAAAAATAAATAAATAAAACTCCTCTGAAGCTTTGAACACCTTATAAATTGCTTCTCAGTTAAGGCATTCTTGAAAGACACATACAGCAAAATGCTGTCATCTGAATTAAAAAATAAAGTATGATGATTGTGCTTGTTAATTGTGTTTGTTTTCTTATGACTGATTTATTAAGGACAATTGAGAAAGCTAAAGCATTTGAACTGATTTTCCATTTGTTTGGCTATTAAAGTTCCTCTGTGAAATGTATGTTTACTTAAAGTATCTCTAGCTACCCATTTACAATGCATTTGTTAATTTAGTTAAGAGACTTTAATTGGGCATTGGGGATTTGTTGTGCTATTCCCAATTCTGTTTACTAAAAAGACATGAGAACAGTGAGCAATTTATTTATAACCTTGTTATATTAGACCATTACCAACACCAGAGGTTTTTTTCTTAACATATTTTTAATTTGCATTGACAGAATTCAAGTCATGTCTGCTTTTCTTTCTGTTTTTATTAGAGCAGCCTGAAAACTCTTTCTAGTTAAATGCAGTGGAACCACATATTTTGTTTGGAGCAGTGTTCATAATAGTTGGAACAGTGATGGTGGATGTGGACCCCCCCACCCCCTGCCCAAAAAAAAGCAATATATTGAATCAGCATAAGAGAATGCTGTCTTTTTTTTGCATCCCATTAAGGTAAATAATTTGATCAGTTAAGTATATTTGAGGTTTAAAATGCACTGTACTTTGTTGGCATTATCATCAAATAGACACTTCCTTATTTTGATCCAATCCTGGTGATTTCACACCAATTAAAACACAGCAAACCAATAAAACTCCTGGGGCAAGGCTTTGATTCCAGTGCCCCTCTGTGTGTCTGCACCCCTCTTCAGACCGGCCGTTCAGAGCCAGGATCGAGTTATTTCTAAAACTGCCTTACTGTTACAGCAATGTCCAGGCACACCTCAGTGCTCACCCAGAGCCTGGGGAAACTCAATGGACTGCAATGCCAGGAAAGTGCTTCATTCCCAGGAAACAGCATGTAATTAAATGTTTCAACTTTCCAGAACTAATTTTTTCTGTCTTGTTAAATGCAGTTGCTTTAACAGAATTTTCACTCCAGCTGACACTGATCTGTTGTGATGGGATGAGTGAGTAAGTTAACAGCTGTAAATGTTAACAAGTAATTTATTTAAGCTGTTGTAGAAGTAAGACTGCTTTTGTGGTAGGGGAAATGAACATCATACTCTCTATGCCAAACATTTTTACTGAACATAATGTTGTTTGAAGCCTGAGTTGTTTTCCATAGCCCAAAGAACAGTTCTGCTGTTATAAAAAAAATTGCAGTCATTTTTCAAAGGACTGTGTAGCCCTGGTACATGAAGCTAGTCCTGAACTGGTGTGAATTAGCATAAATGTCCATTTCAATTGAACTATTCCTCTTTACACCAGCTGACTTCCCAGACAAATACATGTTGTTTAGTGAAAAAGAAAACCTTAAGGAAAACAAGATACTTCAGAAGGGGACATAAAAGAGTAGTATGATCAACATAGACACCTTCCTGTCATCCTCCAAAATGTATGCAAGGTAATGCATCTTCCTTTTTTCCTGCAGATTAGAATAATCTGCAGGAATTATTATATGTCACAAAATTTCAGATTGTACATCACTTTATCTAATTTAAATTTGGGGGTTAATTTACCTTTCTAGCTACCTTAATATCAGAAACTTCTCTTTAAACCTGGCCAGCTTTAGTTCTACTCTTTGATTATCCTTGGCTATTTTTGTGGAATGCTAAACCTTATCCCTTATTCTGAGTGCCTAAAATTAATGACATTTGGTGTGCAGAGCCAAGGACTTCTTGTAAGACCACAAATTCTTCCTGCTGAACTAGGACCTGGTTTGATTTTTAAAACACGTTCAGAATAGTTTTACTTAGGTTAAAACTTTTATTTTTTTAAGAGTGCTCCAAGCACATGGAAATAAAATTGAAAAAAGCTTAATGTGTCCTTTTGGGGTTTATGACTGCAATCAAAAGCTAAGAAAGAATAGAGGTAATAAACCAGTTGATAGTACTGTACATCCTGGCATAAGCAGCACAGGGGAGGGTATTTGCCTGAATTTGATGGAAACTTACTGCTAAATCTTATGTTCAAGAACTTGAAATGAAAATTACTACACTTGTATGATTTTTTTTAAAGATCATATATATTGAAAAATGTATGATAGCAGTGGGAAAACATGGAGACAGTTTTAAATAGTGAAGATGTTTAAATTGCTGAGTTGATTTTTATGTTGTTTACTTACATGTTATTTCACATACCTTAAAGCAAATATATTTTTAAATCCTGGGCAAGATAAACACTTAGAAATTTTGAAAAAAAAAAAAAAAAAGGCAAGTAAAAATGACAAACATCTCACAGAGCTTATCAGGAAGTGTCAAGAGCAACCTTCTTGGTGAACAAAGAGTTTAGCAGCCAGCAGCTAATATTCTCACAATGCCATCTTGACAAATTTAGCACTCCAAATCTGAGAGCCCAGATTTATACCCATCTGGAAATGCTGAGAGACAGACACTTGTGTGTCAGATGTGCTGCAGAGCTCACGTTCCCATGCAGAGAGGAGCAGCCATCCTGTTCTGATCTCGAGCTATCTCCAAGCATTGAGCATTTCCTGATTTCCTTGTCCTGAGCATTGTGCTCTGCCTGGACAGGGGAGACACATGCAGCCATCTGAAGCTGCTGGAGAGCACTCACAGAAAGTCCACAGGCAATGTGGGGAAGCAAGCCCATGGCAGCAGTATTGAAAGATGCCTACAAAGGACATGAGAGTACGTTTGCTTTTGTGGCATGAGTGAACACACACAGCTTTACAGCAGAGAGCAAGCAGAGATGACAGGCACCTGTAGGCTGGCTAACACAACTTCAAAGGATGAATCTAGCTACATTTGAGTTCTAGGGAGCTTCTTGCACAGGAAATATATTTGCAGTGACAGAGGAAAATGTTTCTTTTTTAATGCAGTTGGTGCTGGTTCCAGCCTTTCCCAGGAGCATAATTTAATTTCTATACTAAATGCAATGGCAAAAGATCAAAAAACAGATAGGATCTGATCTGCTCATTTTCTTCCTGTAGTAGAAAAGCAGGGCAGCAGACAACACTCCATAAGTAGGTGACTTCTTGACCGAAACTGATCTTAGCAGAAGCTTATATTGTAGAATTCCCACTTTATTTATCCAAGAAGTAGGAATGCCCTCTACATATATTTGGGGATTTACTGGTTAGATCCCTGATTGGAAGATGTCTTTCTTTAACTTTTCCAAAGTGTCTAAAATGAATGGTCTATTTTCATATAAGAATTCCTCCTTACATTTCTCATGTTCACAGGGGATCTGTGCCATTTAAGAGTCATTTTTATCATAACAATAAAGCTCTATAGTAAAAAAAAAAAAAAAAAGTATCATTTGCCATGGAATTAATTGAATTAATTTCTTTGACTAAAAATGCCCCTTTTTCAGTGTAATTAGAACTCAGGCTCATCTTAGGCTTTCAGGAAGTTTTTCTGGAAAGGAAACAGAACAACAAAAACTTCACCCACCAGACTGCACAAAGAGCCACAAAGACCAGATAAATGAAGTCAGGTTAGCTTCTGCGAGGTTGGTCTAAACTTTTGGCCCTGCAATGGCAGGAATGAGGAAGGAAATAAGAAAAGAAAAAGGAAAAGAAGGAAGAAAAAAAGATTGAGGCACACAGAGAATATACAAGAGACATACTACAGTACAGATGTCTAACTTAACAAAAATGCTTTATGTATCACCAAGGAAAAAAGTGAACAGAACAGCTAGTAATTATTACCCAGAAAGGATATTACTAAAATAATAATAGCAGCAACAAGAACATTATAATCTTAGTGTGGATTTTGGCAGCCTTCACACTATAAATTGCATTGTTTCAAGGGACATCCTTTCCCAATATTCAATATGATCCTAGAACAGGCCTTGTGTAATACTGCCATACTATGAAGTGGAAATGTTTATACATTCATTTGACTTCTATTATACACACATAGCTGCATTTAGAGGAGCAGTTCAGTCATGCATAAGAATCTGTCGTTACAGTATACAAGTCATACTTATCTAAGCATGGGTAGCTAGATTCTCAGGGGGAACTCAGGATATAACTTCCTTCTTATTTCAACAGTAACTAAATAGCAATGGCATATTTAAGTTTCTTGCTTTGCATACAAGTCTTCAGTCATTAACTTCCCCCATCAAACATATCAACCTATACCATGCAGATACAATATATATGCCTATATGTCTCTCTATTAGTCTCTATTGCACACACACTTTCAAATAATGAGGTCTAATGAGCCCTTTGAGACACACAAATGATTGAAAATATAGAACACCAAATTGTCATGTTAATGACACCTCCAAAGGGAACAGCAGGAATCAGAAAATAAAACTAGACCACATGCTCAACCTAACAACTCCCTGGTGTGGTATGGCAGTCTAGGAGAGTATAATAATGAGATCAAATAGAAATTGCAATATGAAAAGTGAAAATTCAATATGCAATAGGAATAATACAAAATTACATTAGCAAAGCAACATCCTCTATTAGTAGAATATCCTACAGTATATGAATCCATCTACTTTATGGAACATGCGCAGGGTCTTCTATATTTCCTAAATTTACCTTATGGTAAAGTAGTTATTTTCATGTGAACCAGAACACTTCAGAGGCAGTAAAAAGCCATATTAGCAGAAGGGCTTCACCTTCATTCTTTCTCTTCAGAGCTGTCTGCAGAGTGTGGCTGCAGAGACTCTCCGGACAGAGCTCAGACAGGGCCCGGACCTCCCTTGAGCAGCACACATTTGAGTAGCACCAATACAGGGCAGAAGCAGCAGTTGAGAAGGAAACTCAGCCATCATCTTGTTGCAGCTGACAGCAACACTTTGCTGGGAAAGCAAACATGCACAGGCTATAGCTGCTGATGAGCAAAATTCCTTCACATAAACAAAATTAATCCCTATGGTATGCAGATACCATTTTTTAAGAGAAACTGGGGTTTTTTTGTTTGATATACAGTCTCTGAAATGCCCTAAAACCATATTGTAAGGAAAAAATATAATAACTCCATTTTCTTCTGATATATCAGGAAGTAAAACTAAACATTCATCATGCATTGTTTGTTTCTGAAATGAAGGGCAAAGAGCATTGCAGGAGCACACCTTACATCAGCAACAACACTTAACAGGATGGGGTGTCCCTGGCCTTTATGGATACCAGGGATGTCAAGTCTCCTCCTGGTTCTGTCTAGAGACATTCCATGCAGAACTGTGCTGGGAAGACTTGGCTGCACTATTTGCTCTCATTTGTGTTTCTGTATTGGATTTGGCACAGTAGGGAACAGTCCTAAGCAATTTATTTTCTCCAGCCATGCTGTTCACGTCCTCTCACCCCTGGGGACGGAGAGGAAATCTTTGACAGGTAGACAGCTCCCTGTGTATAAAAAGAAAATTCCTAACGTCAGCCAGAAATCAGTAGTTGGCCAACTGCAATAAACACAGTGAAGTAAGAGAAGCAGTAAAAGAAAGATATTTGAGATAAATTTGCATCCAGGGACAGTATACGAGACAAGTGGCTGCCTACCAACACACCTGAGCGTGCAAAAGGGACTGGGAGGTTGCCATATGGGAATTTATATCATAGGTGGGATTTCCTGCTGAGATGACCAAAGCTGTACTCAGAGCTTTAATTGCCATTAGCTGGAGTAACTTATTCTAGTCAAATAAAAATGTCAGTGATGAAAACTGCTGTTGCTGACATGCTGATTGTTTGGAGCTATGACACGTGCCAACACCAGCTTTAATGAAGCCGTTTGGTTGTTTCAAAGAAATGTTGCTCAAAATGATACATCACTCAAAAGCTACCAAACACCATGAACAAGAATCCCTTCTGGCATAAAAATATTCACCCTTGTAAAGAAGGCAGCAGAAGATTAAGACATTGAAATTCCAAGTATTTACTTTGGCCAAATGATTACATTCAAACAGCAACAGAAGACATCATAATCATCATTCAAATCTTTGCAGATATTCCATAATGCACTAAACTCCACATGGACATGAAAATAAAAAATATATAGCTGGGCATAAAATAGTAGATTGTCTCTCCACCATAAATGATATTGACAATCATTTTAATAACAAGGGCTTCTAAGGAAAAGGAAAAAAAATATATAAACTATTGTATTAAGGTATCTAGTTCAGTACAGGAATAACTAACAAATAGGTAAAATTTCCTCCATATGAATTTATTATAAAGAATTGAACAGTAAATCTGGAGGCCTTGAACTTGCAAGCATTCCAATAATTTCAAGCTTTGCATTTGAGAAACAACATTGCCTTCATTATTTTCTCCTTCAGTGATTCTGAGCAGGAAGAATTTAGGTCAGCGGTGAGTCTGAGTTACTGCTGATAACGCACAAATAAAATTTTGCCCTATACTTCATCCCAGGAAAATAAGGGAGCACAGGGCAAGGAAATTACCTATCTTTTAAGACAGGTAGGAGACAAGAATCTGTTAGCCATTGCATTTGTATTTTGAAATTACTTTTGAAGACAGAGTAATGGACTTTCCATATTGAGCTTGAGACACGTAAGATAGCATCAGAGACCTGGCCATGTTTTTCTCTGTTGATCCATGGCACGTGAACCTCATTTTCAGATAAATTAACAGGTATATTTGGGACATCTGGTATAAGAATTAGCTAAATGGTGATAAGAAATTACTTTAACTCTGCTAAATATGGTAGTGACTTAGAAATAGAAGAGGAAGGATTTCTTTTCATGTGGTGGTGAGAAGTTGAGGGTCTTTTTAACTATTTGTTGCTTTTCTCCCATAAGTTCAGTACATTCATGTATGTGGCTGGTTTTGCAATTTATTAAAAATAAATGTCTATAATAAAACATTCTTGGATTTAAATTATACTGCTGTAACTGTGCAGTCTCAGGACAACTGTAGGTAGAGGAAAAAGTCTCCTCTCACTCCTCAGTCCTCTGGTCTGAGACAACACTTTGTTGTCCTCCAGGGAACACCAATATATGTGAATTAACACATAATGTTGAAAAACATTACTTTAGTCCATCCTTAGCCCTGGTGGCACCTGCCAGCTTTTCAATTGTGCACATCTCAGTGAAACCACCAGGGTTTAGGTACACTCTTCTGCTCCGCATAGGTGAGCATAGGTGAGCATAAAAACTGAGGACCCAACCATGTAGAAACCATGTAGTAAATTGCCTGGTAAATTTTATTGGCATTTATACTTCCATTTCTTTCTTTTACTGTCTCTCACCATATCTCTTTCTCTTATATATAACATATGGATTTTTTTTTTAACTGAGTTTACCTAAGTGCTCTTTCTTGACTGTAAAGGTGAAAAACTAAGAACTGGAAGGAAAAGCCATTACTTTTCAAGTACTTCTTCCCTTAAAAACATCCAAGTTATTCAATATGTTTATTAAATTTTAATTAGCCATTAAATTTTAATTAGCCATTTCCTTTGTGCTAAGAAAATGCCTATTTTATTGCTAGAACAAGCAACTTAGGACAGCATGACACTATCTTTAGAAAACAGGCTACTAAAAGATCCGCTTTGATCTTTTAATGTGTGTTCCTGCTACTTAGGTGTTCTGTGTTGCCAGATAAAACAAACACTTAGGAGAATCTCTGCACCTTTAGTCAAGGTGAAATCCCAGCCCCATCAAATCCACAGGTTGAGTTTGCTGTGGTCAGGATTCCACCCAAGTCATTTGTCCAACCTTTCTTCTTAACTCTTCATGTTTGCAGTCTTTTTAAATCAGTGTCAGAAGAGACCTCAACAGAAACTGAGTTTTGGCTGCCGCAGTCAAAAAGTCTGAAAAAGAACAGAGGTAATCCTCATTCCCTTCCCTAAGCCCCTCACACCCAACCATAAAAGTTGTCTGTCTATTCCTCAGACACCACACATGTCCCTGCACTGTGATTTTAGCAGGCTGTGCAAGGGAGGCCTTTCAGGCATTTTCCATGCAGACATGTGCTGGCTCAGCCAAAGCGATCGTGGCATCTGAGATGCTTGAAGACAAGCTCTGGGAACTTGGATTCAGCACTGCACTAACAAGGCTGAGCAGGACTCAGCCACAGCAAGCAGCATCTGCCATAGGCAATCATTCCCCTTCCCTCTGACCATATTTCTGACCTGCTGCACTTCTTTCCACTACATCTGGAAAGAACACGGTTGATGTTCTTTCATCATCATTTGTGTGCAAGGCTTTCCCAAATCTGTATGAAGTTAGTGTGCTACAACCCTACCCACACCTTGTCCCATTTTCTAGTCATCTCCCTGCTTTTAGACATGATTTACTTTAAAATGTGTCTGAATTTTCCATCGTGCTAAATTTAAATTAAAACCCCTGCTGCTGGCGAAATCACTTTTAATCCAGACATGATAATGTTAGTTGCCATATTTGCAGTGAATAGCAGGTTTTACAAACCCAGCTAAGACTGAGGTAAAGCCTCCATTCAGCACAAAGGTCATTCCTACTTCACTTATGATCTCTGCCCATCTTCACAGCAGAAAGATGTCAGTTCCTTCAATTTTCTTTAAGGTGAAGCCACATTGACAGTCATATATTAAACATTTGAGGTGCTTAATCATATTTGATTTAAAATTAAGTGCTTTGAAAGGTTTAGTTTTGAATTTCCATTCACCAAAAGCAGAAAATCACATAATTCTTCATTTGCAGTGTATAAGAATTACTTCTACAGAAGCAAGGTTCCTGTCTCAATCCTTGCATCCTTATCACATGAAATAAAAATAAATTTGTGCTTTATGTATTGCAGACACCACAGCTCTCTACCAGCTAAGATACAATATTACAATGAGATTAATTTTGCCAAAAAAAGGTGTGAAATCATTTGACTATTGAAATAAGATGGTACAAATTTTCAAAGTTGGGATAATTGAACATTCTTTATTAGAATGTCTTAAAGGGATGTGGCCAAGTGAAAAGGCACATTTCTAGTTTTGTAAAGTGAAATAATTCTATGAACCACTGGAAAGAATTGATTTTTGTGTCTTTTGTTACAGAAGTGTATTCAAAGTTAAAGATGAAAAAGGCCTATTATTTCATCCAACACACAGCAATATTTTCACAAAAGCTTTGTTGAAGAAAATTTTAATCAGCTCATGGAATAGTGTTTTCAATGTTTTTCATATCAAGTATTTTGCAATTTGCTAAATTTTAGTGAAAGGAATTTCTCTTTTCTTAAGTCTACCCTCTTTCATCCAACAATTTGGAATCTTTTCAAAATTAAATCCTGAGAATTTTGTTACTGACTTCAAAGTATCTGTGTTTTCCCCCTTAAGCTTTGGCTACCTTTTAATTTTTACTTTTTTTCATGTATAGCTATTGTGCAAACCCATTAAAAAACATTACAGAGTTTCCCAGGTTTGGGACCATTTATCCAGCTGAAGAACTCCTACTGTCAATAGCTTCTTCCCGCTGTTGTCTGCAGGGCAATGAAGTCAGCATGTTCCCATTCGTTCCCATTTTCAACCCATTTGCCCCCTCACTTGCTGACAGATAAAAAGTCAACTCTCTCTTGCCAACCTCAGGATTCATCTCTCCCCTGTGGTTGTAAAACCCATGACATTTCTCAGGCACACAGAACCATGCAGAAGGTACTCTGGTCCACATGTAGACATATCTCCTGGAAATGTGCCTGGAATTAGGAACTTTAAATGGTGCTTCAAGGTTCTTGTCTGAAAAGTTTGACTGAAGTACAAAGTGCCATTACAGTATCTCTTATTTGTCCATGAACACAAGTCAAAGCAACAGTACAACAGGCACAACAAATTACCCAAAGAGAAGGCAGAGGAGGAATAGGAATTCCTCTTCCTGAAATACTGTTATACTTTGTGGCTCACACTGCACCTCTTACCAAATATTGTCAAATCTGTTCTCCCATTCCTTTATCATCAGTTTGGGAATGGAGTGAATAGCTGAGAAAATCCTAACCAGGTCTCTAAACCTCTGATCTGTGGATAGATATAGAATATTTTTTTCTGATTGTTTCTGGTATCATCTGCATTTCCCCTATTTCTGGTACCATTACTCTTTGCTGTCTTCCATTCTATACATCACTGAGGAAATATCTTTTAAAATGGGAAGAAACAACAGCAAGCTGGGAAAGCAGAAGCAATCAGTCAAATCTGTTTGGGGCCTCCTACAATGTAAAAACAATTATTGTTCAACTTACCACAGCAAAAACCTGATGCATGTGTCTCTAGATTCTGCCTCTCTGATGCCTTGCTTGAGTGTTGTTTTAACACATTTTCATGGATGGCTGATCATTTTCATCATTTACTTTGAATGTGAGCTGATGTGTCATTAATTAATATTAATGACAAGTTGTCATATAAGTGCAAAGACTGTGGGAGCCTATACATGCTTCATTAAGCTAATATAGCTTAAGAAATTAACTGGACTTCCAAACATGTTGGCTATTGACTCCAGTAAGAGTGAGCACTTAACACTCAACTAACTTAGTGTCAATAAAGATGGAGAAAAATTAATTTTGCAAAATCTTTCAGATTCCTAACAAAAGATTTTAATGTATCTGTTAGTGCTGAATCTTCCTGCAAGTGTTTAAATTTCTAGTTATGGGAATACACATAGATCTCTTTCTCCCAGGAATCTACCCTAAATGTGTTAAACTCAAAGGCTGCTGCATCTCTATTGCAGAAACTCAGAGATTATAATCCCAAAGTACACACCTTTGGTATCTTCAATTTAATTGCAGGGTATTTTGGAGATATCTTTGAACAGGGTGTAGAGTTCATGTTGGCCATTTTGTAAGATAGAAGTTGTCTGGTGCCATGGAGGCCTAGAATTAACCTTGATTTCTGTTTCTAGAGTAGAATTGTGAATAGAGATATACAGCCTGCATATTTGAGCTTGCAAAGGAGAACAGCACATAGTTAAAAAGTTAGATTTCATATGTGATTTCCTATGTAATTTTTTGCTTGGAAGTTACGTTTTGTCAGGGACCTCTGCATATGGATAGCAATAGAGAATTCAGTTCTGGGAAGGCACCCCTAAAATATCAAGTCTGTCTCAGCTATTATATTTAACCATGATCATAAACCAATCAAGCTTAATACCTTGGGTTTATTACAAAGCTTTATTAGAAAGCTGTTTTCACATCTGATCCCTCTGAAGATTAGAATCATTCTTTTAATATATTTCTAAATGTATTCATGGCCATTTGCTCCTGTATAATCAGTCTTTGGCTAATGCACTGATTCCTTGGTGTTTCCTTGGTGTTTATCCACTGATGTAGTTAGAAACAATTCTCCAGTCGGTTCTCACTTGACTGTGTTTTAAAAACATGTGTATTTTAGTCCTCATCCTGATCACAGGAAAGTACAAAAATTAAAAATAGATGGAATAAAAGGAGAATTTCAGTGGGTTTACTTTTCTTTTAATTTAAACAGCTCAGGTATCAGTTAATGCTAAATTTCCTGTTTGCTCAGACTAGATCAGCCCTTCTGAGCAAATTGTGTTTCCCATTGTGCTGACCTTTTCGTAGGAGAGGACTGACTGAACACCTAATATAGCCACTTCATGGTCTTTGGGTGTGCAGGCAAAGCAAAATCAAAGTTATAGGAAGGAACTGATGATGCTGATGGAGAAGTCATACTTCTGTTTAAACTGGGTATCCTATGAAGCTGTGAATTTTATTACTCAAATTAGTCTCAGATTAGCATCACAGCAAATACATAACTGTAACACGATACATAACTACACTGGATTTTTTCTTCTACACTGGAAAACTAGCAGCCCTAAAATTATAGCATGTTGGCACCTCTGAGGGCAGTGGCTGGAATAAAAGCTCCTGAAAACTGTGCTGCTAATGGCATCAGAAGAACCTAGGTCAAGTGATGCTACAAAGGCATCATTATTCCAGGATCTGACAAGATTTGCTGGCTGGGTAAATCAGACCATGCTCCACAATGGCAGATGGAAAGGAAATTACTCTTGCATAAGCTTGAGAAAACTTTGTTTAGCCAGCTCCATCTCTTGCCAAAGTGTGGCAAGTTCAGCTGGATGGCAGCTGCAGGCTGACTGCCCAGGTCCTGTTTGGCAAGGAAACAGAGGCCTTTTTCCTGATTTAATCAGCACTCGAATGTCACTCCGTTTCAGAGTGCAGAGTACTCATAAGAACTCAGTCCTGTTGTGTTAATCAGAGACTCTGGTTGTTGAATTAACACTCATTGTCTGAATAAGTAGTTTCTCCCAGTGACTTTGACTTTTCCAGGATAAGCAGTTCAGTAAACTGTAACAGAAGTGCTGCAGATATCTATAAGATAATATACGCAGAATGGTGTGATAATTGAGATGAGATAAACAGTCACTACAGTCGATCCCCCAGAAGGATGCAGCACCACAGACACTTTCAGCAGGAGCATCAGAAGTCAGTCATCCAAGCTGAAAATTAACTACAAGCAAGTACAGACTTCAGTGTCATGGAAAACACAGACAGCAAGCTACAGAGTGATGCTTTAAAACACAGGATTAAAATGCCATTGAAAGCTATGAATTGCTTTGGTTCTTTCCATAATTGGGAGACTAAATGATGGCACCTAATAAAATATTTGGAATGTAAGAATGCACTTGGGCTCTTTTTGTTTTCTGTTATTCTTCACATTTCTAGGAGCAAAGTTACTTTGGGGGAAAGGAGGAAAAGGATTTTTCCTCAAACATAATCAGGATCCTTCTGGCACATATAAACTCTCTTCAATATATGGTCAACAAAGAGGGCAGTAAATGGAGTTTTAGTTTTGCTAACTTTGTCAGCTTTAACTTAGAGATTTTAGGAAGATAAGAATTGACCTTTATGAGACTTCTATCATTCCAGAGAAAATGGTTTGGTGCAAGAGGAACCTCATGGAGCTCAAATGCCAAGTGAACATGTGAAATACCAGGTTTTAAAGTGGAGTTTGCACAGCTGTCATGCTGGTTTGAATTCAGCCACAACCCTGAACAACAGGAAAACGACTTTGCATGGAAACTGTTTTTCTGGCCTTTGGCAGAATACACCAGTAAGGCATTTTTCCTTAACTTTGGCTCTCCCTCCTGTTCATTCTTGTAAATTTTTTCTGTTCTCTCATTCTTTCTATGCTTTGTATATTTTATTTTTTAATGATAATTATTTAAATTATGTAGCATTTTTAAAAATTTTTATGTAATATTTAATATCTTAGGTACACTGAAAGGATTCCAGCTCCAAAATCCAACTGGAACTGGTTATCTTGTCATTTGATTCATGACATAGGAAAAGCTGTAAAACACTTGGGCCAAAATTAGGAGTTATTTGGTTTTTTGTCACTGATTATAGATGCAGATCAAGCAATTAAAAGTTTTGTAAGAAATACAAAACACTGCAGATTATAAATATTAAGAGCACCCAAACTATTTCCAAACTGCTATCAGAGGATACTTGTTAATAATTCACGTAATGAGACTCTAAACGTAAGATCACCATTTTGTGTCTTAAACCATACAATACTCTTCATATTTCTTTTGCTGTATTTTGGATGCCACTTCCTTGTTTATTAGCATTGTTTTGCAGTAAAAATACACCTAACATTCAGATTTCAGATATATTTTAATGTGTTCAGGATTTCCTTAAAGGATTATTGTCTGCTTTATTCCTCACCATGCCTGTTTGTTTGGCAACCATGAGCAGTGTACAACCACTTGTTTGGCAACCACTACATAGTGTAGTCAATCCTGCTTCTTTTCCATTTGCACATATTCATATTCTGATAAACTGGACTAGTTGCCTTTATAGCAAAACAGGACTACATAAAATAAACTCTAATGTCTTACTTCAGAGACCTAACTTGTAAATAGGGTGTGAAATAAGGCTTCTTTGATTATAGGAAATATAGCAAGTTTTGGCTTTCTTGCATATTTTAAACTGAAACGATGCCGAGACAATCAAAGGAAGAAATTTCAGCTTCAGCAGGATATGTTGATGAGATCAGATTTTTTTAGTGTCTTTGAACCACAACTATTTAAAATTGTATCAACTGCGATGAGCATCGGAATTAATTTCTTGTCGTTCATGGTGATATCTGAATTTTTTATTTCAAGTGATGTTGACAATTCACCGAAATGTAGAGCTTTAGCACACAGATAATCTCATTAACTTAAAGGTGGCTATTCACGTGCTTAAGATGTCACCCCCTGAGTCCTTGGGTGGAAAAAATAAGCTTTTACTTTAAGAAAGAAAAAACCCACTTCTCAAAACCTCAAATTCAAGAAGTACAAAAGATTCTTAAAGCAACATTATAATATATGGTATAGAAGCTTAATCCAAAATTTACTGATGTTATTCAGATATATTTAAATTTACTTTAATATTATATTGAATCAAGCCCATATTGCTGAGCTATGTAAACAATTTCTTTACCTATTAACTGATTCATCACTTAATTATACAATTAATTCCTTTGTTATTATATAGTTTCTCCTGATTTATACCAGCAGATCAATACCCCATGTCTTCAGCATTTTCGCTTGTGTGTTCTCGTTTTGTGTAAGTACATGAAAAATCAGCCACAGCTTAAAACCCACAGACATTACAGAGGTTATAACTTTTAGGAGCAATAGAATCCACAGATTGTGTTTTCCTTCTCTTAAAGACAGACTGGGTTTGAGCTCTTCTGATAAAATTGTTTATCACTCTTGAATCACCTTTTCTTGCCATTCATTGCTACAGTACCATCATCTGTGCAGCTGGTGCCACTGAATTTGATTTATTCTTCAGTTATTCTACCAACTGGGTGAGATAAATGAAATCAATATTCTTCTCCTTATAGATGAAATGAATTTAGCAATTCGAAACAGTTGTAGACATTCTTTTCTTTGTCCACTTCTACACTACAGTCCATCACAGTATTCTGCTTGGCATTTGAATTAACATGACTTAATTTGTGGGCAACAGCTCCTTCTGTCATAACGAAATCTCTTGGTCTTTGATTTAAAGTCTATTCTGTAGTCTGGGCATTTTCATCCACTACCAATGAGCTGTGTTTCAGATATCAAAACAGAGAGCAAAAACCATACATCCTAACAGAGTGTCACTTGTAGTTCTAATGTCAAAATCAGTTCTTTTGATTATATTTTAAGAAAGACCATCTTTAGCTAATTAGAATTCAAGTCTATGCAAAATATTTTCATATAATTTTGTTTATACTGAATGAAAACACAAGGGCTTTTTTTTTTCTGCCAGAAAAGATGCCAGCGGGAGCAAACTAATGAGCCCCAAAAAAAGAACATTTGTACAGCTGGAGTCTGAATGTTAGCAAGCTGCTTGTTTTTGATTGACACTGTAACAGTCATGGTGGTGGAAGGTGATCAATAATACTCCCTCTGTGACAACGTAAATAGTATCATCCACGAGTGAATGCCAAGCAAAAATATTCAGAGACTCAGCTCAATTTGGGTAAGCATCCAAGACCTCAAATCTTTCTTTTAAGTGCCTTACCCTTTGGCGTCTCAAAATTTCATTCAAAAATAGGTTGATCAGTGCATTGTTTGGACCATTAAGGATTGCACTGGTATATGGTAGGCAGTAAGCATGATAGTAAATAACAGTTGTTAGAATTAACAGCTATTAAATTAACAGCTATTTTAAAAGATTAACTTTGGTAAGGGAGTTTTTCTCCCGCTGTTTACTTTGAGTTAGATCATTCTTCACTTCAGCTTCAACCTGTTGTGTATTTAATACACAGAGCAGCTACTGTTGGTTTTCATGCTGATATATGCAGCAATATACACAACCCAGATTATTCAAAAATTTTACAGGATGTGTCTACATGATCTTAATTCAACTCCAACAGAGATAGACTTCCTTAGAAATAAGTAAAATAGAATCCCATCTGAATACAGAGGGCAATGGTTTGTCACTGTTGCCAAAACTGTGAGTTTTTTCTAACCAATGCAGGAATACTGCTGGAGTGAGAGGCTTCAAAAGGAAAAGAAAGAAAAAATATGAGCACATATAAGGCAACTTGAAGCTGAGATAGGAATACTTAGGAAGATGGATGCATCTTTCATCCATCAGAAGATAAGGTAAGGGCAGAAGATAAGTAAGATTATGAAAGTATGAAGGCATGAAGGCTGCAGATATAGACCATGAAGGGTAAGCAATGCTTTTTGTGTTTTTCCCAGGTAGTAGGAGTGCTTTGCCCACAGCTGAAGCAATAGTTTGGAGAAGTAGAGGGGTTTTTTCATTTTTATTGTGCTTTTGGAGTATTTAATGCCTCACTAGACCTAAAAAAACCCTAGGGTCCCATGCTCATTTCAATTCAATTAAGATATACAGGCTGTGCAAAATACATATCGATAGGGAGCCACATTTTCAAAAATAACTGCTTATCTGTGCACTTTTTAGCTCATTATAACAGGCTCATGGAATCCAACTTAAAATAAAGGCTGTTGGTGGACTAAATTACAACACAGTATCAAGAGACTTCATGAACTAGATATATTCCATTTTATTAAGCTTTCATTATATATACTATGAGTCAGCAAAATATTCAGGCCCTGCTAACCAGAGTCCGGGTACTTACTCTAAATCTTGAAGGTAAATATTTTTTGCCAAGGGCACCTAGTAAATGAACTGTAAGTTTTGGCCCTCTCCCTGTTAAAACAGACTTGACAGAGTGCCTGTCTCACAGACATTTTGAATCTCCTTCCAGAAAGCTGCCAAAGGCCCGGGGAAACAGCAGCATCCTTGCTTCCATGACACTACCTTTCCATGCAAATACACCAACTCCCTAAGGCTGTATTTTCAAAATGAAGAAGTGCTTTTTTAAAATTCTAAAAAAGGGAACAAGTTATTTCTCCAGTTAAGTTACAAACTCTGGTCTGAGGTGAAGAAGGGTGCTTTGTCCCAAAGACTTCCCACAGCGAGAGCAAAGATGCTCTGACTCCTTCCCTGCATATGGTCTCCTGTCTAAGGGCCTGTCACTCAACATACAATGGCTGGTTTGTTATAAACACTCTGGTGAAAACAAAAGGTGAAAAAATGCTCCAACACTGATGATGCTTGTGGGAACTCAGTACTTTTTTAGATTTCTGCCTCTGTCAGATTCTTGAAATTAGCCCAGATTTGTGAGGTGCAGGAGGCATGCCAGGGAATGACAGCACAACTCCTCAGGAAAACACAAGTAGTGTCTGATGTGGGTTTCAGCCCTTTTCTCCCACTGTATCTTCTCCAGCCACGAGAAGGCCAGTGATCAACATCACAAACAGCCTGTGAGTGTGCAGGTCAGGGAGCTCTGGTACCCTTCTACCAGAATGGAGTGAGCTCCTTCCAGCCCCTCAGCCAGGCGGTCAGAGAGAGTGGGGCAGCATTTTGGGGGGCAGAATTAAACCATCAGCAAGCAGGGGATGAGTAACCAACCTGTGTGATTTTTGGGGAGCCCCTGGAGCAGCAAGGGGAGCTGGGATCAGCCCAGAGGAGCCTGGGCAGGTGCTGGGCTATGGGAGCCCCCTCACATGAGGGTGAGGGTGTGAGGGGCCTGAAGGGAAAGGGGTGCCGAGATTTAGGCGGGAAAAAAAGCCTCGAGAAAAGGTTTGGAAAAGGCAGCAAAATGGTAAACTGAGGGGAAACAGCATCTTCAGAGGGAGCTGCCATGCTGGCCTGGGTCACTGTCCCAGCTGGTTGAAGCATCTGCACCTCCAGTGACAGGAGCCCAGCAGGATAAAGGGACAGTGCTGGTGGCACCGGCAGGGACCTGCTGCAGCTGGTGAGTTCCTGTGTTTTGTTGCTTTTTTCTCCTGGAAAGCATAAGTGATAGTAAACATGATACAAATATAGCTCCAGAGAACAGCAAGATTCTTCAGACCCTTCCAAGGCTCAGTTTACTTGTTGGAAATGCACCCAAAATGGTGATGGTGAAATGCAATTTCTTTAGAGGAAAGAAAAAATTAGGGAATGATTCAATGTTGGTGAAATTCCTTCAAAGCCTGAGCAAGAGATTATCTGATGCTGTTACTTTTTTAAGGGTTTTTTGGAAACACAATGACAGAGGTGACAGTGGAGATTGTCATACTTGGCTCCAATTCCTTGAATTGTAACAACTTTAAAATGGCTCCGTTTTTGCTAATATTTCTGTTTCTACTTGTAGATGTTAACGTCCCCATAATGAAGGAATCGAGATATCCCCATTTCAACTAATTGTGGGACTTGGTTCCTTGACTTCCTTTGAAGTCAATAGGAAAACTGACAATAGTCAATTCCTCAGAGTATTTGATTGTATTCCAAAGCATATGGGAAAAAGATTTTTTTAAATGGCACTGGTCTGCAAGGTGTAGGGAAAGGTAACCTGAAACCTTCATTGTCAGAAGAGAACAGACACTGCTTGCTTCTAAATGCACTCACCTGGTGTTTCTTAGCTTTATTAAGTTGGCTGTTGTCACAGTTCATATATTTCTCAAATAAATAATTATATAATCTGTTTCTTATGTAATATACATAAAAATCAATTTAATACATAAACCAGTAAAAATACTCGGTGGGTTAATTGATTAATTGATTTATAAACATTCTGAATTGTTAAAATGAAATATAGCTCCTGGCACAAAGGTTAAGTGTTATTTTTAACCATTGAATGTCATTCAGATGACTTTCAAAAAGGATATTGATGATGAAGAATGTACAATACCAGAAACATGCAAGTATAGATTGTTAGTAGACAGGCTAAAATTTATAATAATCTCAGTTTTCTTATAAATGTGGTCAAATAGAGACATAGCAGGACGTGACATGAAGAAAGTAAGGGTGCCTTCTGTCCTGCTGGGGACCTGGAAGAGTTCCCTGTACTCCTGCCCTGCACTGAGAGAACGGCAGCTTTGGAGTTTGTCTGTCAGAGCCAGGTGTAAGGCTGTGATGACAATGAGTGGCTGGCCTATGAATGTGCAAAAGGCAATCCATTGCCTCCAGCAACCAGAGGTTTGGAGATGGTCTTTGTTCATTCTTCCTTCTTCCAGGCAGAGCTGGAAGAAATCTCAGTAACTGCAGTTCAGAACCCTTTTTTCTCTGACTCCCAGTTGGTATCAGTCCACTTTAACACAGCAATCTCTGAATTTCAGTAACTGAGAGCCTAATGTGTATAATCCTGCTCTTGGACAGTTAAGGACAATCACCTCTTTACCTCAGTGTGAGGTATCCCTGGCCTCATCTAGAGATACCTAGACTGAAGAAAATAGGGGGCAATTTTTCTCAGTGTTTAGTTTTTGTTTTAGCCCTAAAATGTAAAGAAGAGGGAAGAAGAATGAGGATCTGACTGGGTTTGTGTCTCATGTTTGCATACATATCTCTAATTGTGCCTGGAAATCTTATTTGCTGCAATTCACTTGCCATTTTAATGCAATTGAATTTGGCACAGAAAGCTAGGAAAAAATATATGGGAGTTACATGGGAAAATTAGGGAAGATAGTAGGAAAAAAAAATTAACAGCCAAAATAAACAAATGCTAAAAAAGATACCACATATTAACCAGAATATCCAACTCAGAATCTCTGGGTTTTCTCTTTACCTCTTAATCAGTAACAAAAGGGAATAATTTCATTTGCTGCTTTTTGAGGTCACCTTTAAAGGTGGTTTATAGTTTATGGGGCTACAGTAATTTCTGGAGAGATATGGGGCAAAGAGAGAGCCACTGAGCCTGTCAAGCTGAAAGCTTGATGATGGTGGCATCAAATTAAAGACAAGCACCTTGTATCTCAGGCATTCCTAGGGGAAAAAGAAAGGAGTGGGTTTTATCGAAAGTAGTAAAAAGTGAGGTATTGGGTGTCATATAACTTCTTCATTGTCCTGTCACACTTGGAAATTCTGCATTGCAGGACCTCAAAGTTAAGAGCAAAACAAATTTATTGCAGTGTATCTGTCCTTTAGGGTATTTGAGTTTATTTTTGGCCACTTTTCCTATCCAGATTTCAGGTTTGGTATTAATCATTTCCCATCTCACTCTTGAGATTAAATTTAGTTTTGCAGGGGATTGCAAAGCTAAATTCAGATCAAGGGAAAATGCAGCTTTCCTTCTTGGCTGCAAATCTAAAATGGGGAGATCCAAAGCTGTTTGTTCTCTGTTAATTTCAGTGTCACTTTTGATGAGAGAATATTCTCTATTCCCCCCCCAAAAAAACAAAACATTTCTTGTGTGGTAAATAGTTTCTGTGGCATTTTTTGTCATGGCAAAACTCCTTTTGTTAAATTTTTGGTGCTCTACTGAAAGTAATAAAGCCATTGCAGCTTAGGCCTAGAAGACAGTGTCTCCCTTACATGCATCCACACTCTTGTGCATGCTTTTTAAAATAAGAGGTGTAAGAACTTCCTGTCTTCTTTACATGGCTAAATTCTTGTGGTTGCAGGAAAACGGTTCACTTAGGTACAAGTCCACGCTCAGTTATTGATTGCAATGTGTAAGTTACTGCATGCATGTAGAGAAAAAAAAAACCACAAACAAGAAGGCAAAAAAACACACTAACAAAATATCCACCCAACACCCCCCCCCCACCAGTTCAAATTAAGAGACCCACCACACACACAACAAATGCCACAAAACCCAAGCAAAACAACCCATTTAAACAGGCATCACGAAGGGAATTTAGACTCATGGTAATGATTTGTGATGGGCAGCTAAAAGTAATGCATATAGATGATTATTTCTGTAGGGTTTTTGGAGTATGAGAGATTTTCATTAAAGCAAAAAGGATTTTATGTCTTTCCTACTTAGACATTCAGTATTCAAACAAGAAAAACAGATTCCTAATGCCCAAGAGGAACTATTACTTGTCCAAGAAGTAATTAGTTTTCTGCTTAATTTATAATTACATTAATTATTAAGTCACTTCTCAAGTCATAAAGCTTTTGGGGTCTGGACAGAACTGAAGTTTAAATTTGTTTACATATAAGAAGACAATGACCTCTTCTTATATGGGAAGAAGAATTAGATTTGAACAGCTTTGGCAGTCAAAGGTCAAAAATCTACCTATTTGTCATTGTTATTCTAAATCTGCTTTTGTAGTTCCTCTTACTTGAATAGGAATGATTTATTGAATTATCCATTTGGGATCAAAAGCATCATTCTGTCATTCAGATGATCATAGCAAAAGGAATACAGGAGACCATGGAATCTTTGAAGATAGAATATTTCTGTTCCTAGCTAGTGGATAATTCTTTCAAACAGGGTCACAGCAAGCACAAAAGATTTTGTGTAGCTGTGTTAAGGAATACAGTGTCTTTCACAACCTGGTCTCTTTTGCTGCCTTTATCTGTGATCAAAATGGAGAATCATTAGGGATTTCAAAATGCATGACTAGAAGTAGGTTAGAAAATACAAAAATACTTCTGCATTTCAGAGGCATGCAACGTTGTGGAAGGAAAGCAGGGTGCCCCAGCTGTAACTATCAATGCTAATACAAACACTTTCTTCCCTTCCCACTTCTGCTGTGTACATGTGCATAGCAATTACTCTGGCTGCAGGAACTCTTTTTGCAAGGATGTCTTGTCACAGCAGGTGCCATCCTAATGCCAAAGCAGAAACTCTGAACTCCATTCCAAACCACTAATTTTTTCCATGGAATTATTATTTGGTTTTGCTTTACCTTAAGGGCTTTGGTGTACATCAGAGGCTGGTACCTCAGACAGGTAGTTCAACAACCTCAGCACATTATGTTGAGAATTGAATAAGGGTTTATGAACATGATGTGTAAAGGAAATAAGCTGGGCTTGTGGTCTCACTGCTTCTTGTCCTGCAGGATTCCAGTATGTCATGGACAAGTGCAGCTGTGACCCTTGCAGCTGTGAGCCTTGAAACTTAGTTTATGTCCCCACCAAAAAACAAAAGCGAGTACCTTTCACATGTCACTGGTTTCTCAGCCACGGGTAGCCCCGCATACATAGTCTCTTTCCAGTGTCTGCTTGCTTATTACTGGTGGTGTCCATTGTTTCTCTGCTGGGTTTCTGCTTCTTGAACCATTTGATCAGTCACATTACTGTCCCCCTTATGGTCTGGTCTAGTCTTTATGTGTATGTTACCACGATAGAACAGAAGTGAATAGCTTTGGTATTTTTTCTCTTTTGGTACTTTTTTCTCCAAGTAAGAGAACATATGGAGGCTGCCTTCCATTCTCTTTTCTGCAATGTTATATACAATATGAAATATAAAGCAGGTAATCTTCATGGTTTAGTGTACTCCTCTTCAACAGCAGTAGTGTTTCCTGACTTCAGGAAAAAGGCAATGCCAAAAGGCCTGTGATAATAGGCAAGACAAGTGGAGAAGAAAATAAAAAGTAAATATCATATAGCAATGACAGTGAGCCAAGGCAGAACAACTCATTCCAACAGGTGCAAAGAATTTTAGATGGCAAATAACGAAGCCCTAGATTTTGGGTGTACAGACCAATATTTCTTGTAAGATTATTAAACTTTCTTGTAGAAGTGCCCCTTCTGTTTAAGATTTTCCTACCTGTAAAATGTTTGTTTCCTAAAAAAAAAAGCCGGTTAACCTTCCCATAAAGCAGTAGTAGAAAGAGTCATTCCTGATTTATTTGGGATGGAACCAAAGAACCACAATTACTTAGGAAAAATAGTTGCTGAGACTTTGCAAGCCATGCTTCAACCCACAGTGGACTTGGAAGGGTATTGCAGAATAAACATCCAGAAATGGGTTTATAATGGAAACCTCGACAGGCTTAAAAGCAAAGCAGTACACAGGTGCCATTATAATTAAGAGCAGTGACCCTTCAGAGAAAAGGTTTGCCAGCAGGTAAATAAACTGCCATTGTGCAGCTCACCTCATTAAACAGGAAAGTTTGGAAAGTGATTGGAAAATTGGCATCAATCGATGCCACCTTAGACGTCACTTGTAGGAGACAGCTGCCTGCTGTGGGATGAACAGAGTGTATGAACCATTGAAAACAAGGGCTTTGTTCTGAGAGCCGTGCTACAGGTAATCTGAACCCTTCAATTTATAGCCTGCTCACAGTCATCAGGTTATTTAATATAATTTTTTAGTCATATCCCACCTGCCCCAGCTTGGATGTATGTAATACAGCAGGTCAGGTAGATGAAAATATTCCAAGTGAGTTGAGCTTCAGACAGTCTGGCTTCATGTGCCAGACTGGCACATGAAGGAGCAGTGGAGTCCATATGCTCCCTCTCCTTTTCCTTTTTGTTTCCCCCTAACTTTACCTTTCATTTTATCAGTGTAGTTGTGCCCTGTTTTGACTCACTCATGATCTACTTCAGCCAGTTAAAGCTGGGGGGGGGTTGGTGTGTTTTCTGGTGGCTGGTTTCTTGTTTTATTTTTTCCTTTTTTATACAGCATGAATGTTGTTTCTGGCAGTTTCACAGAAGCCTGGTAGAACTGCTGAATGGCCTAGGCTGCTTGGACTGGCAGGGACATTGTCACAGCTGAATCCTTGCATCATCACAGGCTGAAACAGCAATACTGTTTTCAGAGTTGTGAAAAAAAAACAACCAGTATGGAGTTGGGAATAGTTTTGTCACATATCTTATTCTAGAGGTTTATTTTGCATGCTTTCCCCTGCATGCAAGCTCTTCTGTGGGCCAGTATGGTCCTGGACTTTCTGCAGGGAAGACAGCCAGGTTGTCTCAGGTCTCACCTCATGTTAGTGGGCATTTGTTTTTTTAGGGGGTGATTTTTTTTCCAAATTATCTATGATTTGTCTGTCTTGAGAGAGAATATTTTGCTTTTTTAATCAGGGATAATAATTCGGGCTTGCCAGACACTGGTTTTAAGGCAGATTTAAAATTTAAATAAGCTTTAAAAGCAACTGAGTTAAAGTGGTACAAAATCTTATATAATTGCTCTCAATTTTTTAACTTATCTTGTTCTGCCTCAACTTCAGATTCTAAACCTTAACTGTTTCTATGCTGGGAAACAGAGAAGTAAAATCTTGCCACTTGAACAGTAGCATCTAGAAAAATCAAATATTTTTCCCTACTAATCTGATATTACTATCTCTTAATCTTGAACAATTGCCAGAAAAATACAGTGCAAAGCAGTTGGAACTCTAAGCTAAGGACTTCAGGTTTTCAAGCAGCAGGATTTTTTTGTATTTTTTCCCCTCTAGCAGTCTGTATTTCTCAGTGTGGCACAACTTGCTAGTGTTTGCAGACTGGTGCTGAGTTTCTTTAGCAAAACTGAACATGCAGGTGCAGTCCTAATGAAAATTAATCTATAAATCAAGCTGTATTCTTTGAAATGACTGATTAATACCTGGTGGGTGGGTATGTGTGTTCATAGTGATTTGAGAGAAGCTTGCAGCTGTAAAGCTTATGGCAGCTGTAATTTTGACCACTAAAGAAGCAAAGCATGGCTTCTGAAGGTTTCACCTGCTTAATCCCTTTTTTAACACCTCGTAGATTGCTTGTTTATCAAACTGGCTGCTTTGATAAAGCTTCTTATCTCAGATCAAGAGCACAGTATCTATCAACTTCAATTTATTCAATTCTGAGAATAAGAGTCTATCAGTTTCATTATCTGGATCTTTGCAATACTTTAATTTTGGAATAACAGGCTGCATTTAGCAGCTATTTTCTTCTTAAGCATGACATCCTGGAGCTGTGGGTTGACAGCTGGCTAACTATGAGCCAGCAGTGTGCCCAGGTAGCCAAGAAAGCCAACAGCATCCTGGCTTGTACCACAGAGAATGTGGCCAGCAGTACTAGAGTAGTGATCATGAGGCCACACTTGAAAATACTGTGGATTTTTTGGCCCCTCACTACAAGAAAGATATTGAGTGGGTGAGCTGGTGAGGGCAGAATCATGGAGAAACCTTGAGGAAGAGGCAAAGAGACCATCCTGAAGCAGAAGGCTCCTGAGGAGAGAGAATCACTGCAATGAGACTCCAAGAGAGCCCTACAGCAGGAACTGTCAAGGAATGGCTGGAGTCAGGATAGCTGAACTGTAAAGAGGAATAAACCAGGGCCCTTCTCATGCTGTGTTAAACATGAAGACTGTGGCTTGGCTCATTTCTACCCTCTAACAAGACGGCTGCTGCAGCACCCTACCAGGTCAGATTCAGACTTAATGTTGTTGCAAGAATTAATTTAATGCAGAAAATAGATTGTCTTCCAGTTGTAAAACAAAATTACAGTGATGTGTAGGTGTCAAAGAAAAGATAAAATTAAGGGGGTTTTTACTTTCTGATTAGAAACTTAGAGGTTAGCTGGAAAAATGCTGGAAGTGTGTTATGATGGCAGCCTAGAAGAAAGTTGCACTTACCTTGTTTTCATGTCTTGACACATCTGTGAGCCTCTAATGAAATATTCAGCTCCTGATGCCCTCTGGTTTAACTAGTTCTAACACTTTCAAATAAGCTTGTAGGGAGGCTACTGGAATAAAAGTAGCTTCTTCCTTTTTCATAAGCCTTTTTGTTAGGTAATTTAGCTTCCCTCTTTCACATGAAATCTTCTGAAAATCAAGACCCGAGAGGCAGCTCATTAATCGATATTTTGGAAAGGTATAGTGTCCCTGCACTTGTAGGTTTGGGTGGGTAAGGGATGAGTGTGACTATCCGTTGTGAGAGCTAATACTGGACAAAGTAGAAAGAGTTAAATATAGAACTGGCAAAGATGTTAAGCAGTGATCATGTTATTACCTCTCAGACCTGCTTTTCAAGCAGCAGGTTGGTATGGATGAGCATATCCTCTGTGAAAAGGAATAAAGGTATAAACTTTTACCTCTTCCTGGCATTGAGAGGCCTGTTCAATATTCACACATGAAAATCTGACAGTTGTTTACTCAACCTTTGGAGCTCACTGTTTCTGCCTGGAGCCTGGCTGAAGATGTGTTCTTCTTGCAAGACTGCTCAGGAGCAGTGGAATCTACAGGTGTGCTCTCTTGCCTCTGCTTGTCCTCTGGGAGTATTGCTCCAGGGACCTTTGAGTTCATTGTTAGTGTTTGAGCATTACTTACCCATCTCGTTCTTATGCAAACAGCACCAAGTATGTCCTACTAGACTGTAACAATGATATTCTGGTCTCCAACGCTGGCAGTGCATCTTTAATTAGGAAAAGCACACAAGTATCAGTTTTCTGTTCCCCTCATCCTTGTCCAGCACCCTGGATGGCTATATTCAGGATTTTCCTCTTATCTGTCACTGGGCATGGGTTACAAGTTCAGAAAAAATACAGCATTAATATGAGTAGTGGGAGCAAGCCTTTTGTGTGTTCAGGCTTCAATATGCAATTTCTGAAGTACTGCTAATGCCACAGTGTTCTGTCTCTCTGAACCGAGTTACTAAGATGACACTCTTCTGACTACACTATTCTGTAGAAATTTTTTTTCTCTTTACAGTATTTTAACCCTTTCATTCATTTCAAAGAACTAAGATTTGAATTTATGTCACACAGGGTTAATCCATTCTCCACAGTGAAGTGCAAAAATTTCAGAAATAATGTAATCTGTTCTGCTGCCATCCGTATAAAATAATGTTTACACTCCAGGCCTATTGCTTCAGGAAATTATTGATAGGAACAGCTGCTCCTTCATGAGAAAAGTCCTTCCTCTCTGACCAGGGGCGCTTTTCAGCCACCTTTACTTTATCACCATGACACAGAAGCATGCAAGATAGGATTTCAGACTTTAAATAATAATAAAAAATGTGTAGCAAAGAAACTCTCTAAAACTTCACTCGGGAACTTTTGTGAAGCTCTGAGCCATCTTCTTGTGCTCCAAAGGATTTGTTCAAAACAAAATGAAATTTGGAGCATAAGATATACAGTACAGTCAGAATCCAACTTCAAATGTACCTCATTGCTACTGAGTTGAATGCTATAATTACAATTATAACTCTGCAGTGCTTTATACATAAATTATTTAAATTAAACCACATAGATTATTCAAATTTTATCTCCAAGAAACACTTCCAAAAGCCTGCTAACACACACATTGCAACTCACTACTAACATAAAAAACTCTTAAAGGCTTGATTATTTTTTAAAATCTTTTTGGAGCTAGACTGTGCAGTGCCTTGACTTATTTCAAGTTGAATGAGTATTGGGTTAAATGGATTTGGTGCTGGTGGTGTATTTTCAGATCCACCTTCAAGCTCAGTTGAGCAAAAGGCTAAACTGGTGCTATTCAGCCTTTCCTTTCCTGGTAACAAACTGGTGTTCTGTGAGGGGTTTAATGCAAAGCAAAAGTCTCTGCAGCAAAAAAAAAAAAAAAGAACTCATGCTTTTTACCTTGTTGGAGCAGCTCTGACTGGTGTAGTTATTTGACCTGATATTGACAATTATTCATTTGGGACAATCCTAGCAAAAGAATATCTTTTCACATGAAAATTTAATGAGGGAAGGTTCTACCAGGGTAAACCTGACCCCTGGAGGATATCCCTTGTTTTGAGCATTTCTCAGGGGTGGCTAGGAAAAGAAACTTGGTCACTTCATTCCTCTTATAACAATATCTGAAATGTCCTACAGAAAAACAGGTGAGAATACCTGTAGCAAACCATAACACTTTTGTCTTTTCATCAATACTAAGATAGAATCTGGTTCTGAGAGAAAACTCAGTAAAGGTTTTTACCATTCTCTCTGTCAGTACCTTTTTCCACTGAAATCACCTAATCAATGTTTAATATTATGAATATTCTCAAGCCTCTCACTGTCTGGAGACAGTATTAAAATGAATCGATGAGTTGTAGTACATAAGTAACTGGTCTGCAATTTACAGAAGACTGTTTTAATCCTCTTATTCTTGGACATCATAATTTTGTATTCCTCAATCTCACTGAAGATTTTCATTTAGGAGAGTTTTGTTTCTTGAAAAATCAGTGGAAAGTGAAGCCAACACAGAATGTCTGAAAATCTCCTGCTTCAAGTTTTTTATTCATATTAGAGTGACAATTTACTGCTGCAGAAACAGTAATGAAGAAGGGCATGCTTTTTAGTGTCATCTTTTCTGAGCAAATGACTAACAGGGTTTTGCAGATGGTTATTTGGAGGAGAAATTAGTATTGCTGTGACACTTAGATACCTAATGAGAAAGAAAAATAGATCTGTTCCACATTGCTGGAATTGTGGAGAAGACAACTGAAGATCTAAAATTCCTCCTGGGTCTTGTATTTCTTAAATTAGAAATGAAAGGAAAAGCTTTCAACTTTGTATGCTTCATCACAAACCGAGTATTAAGTTAGTTATGCACATATAGTAACACACTGAAAATGACACACTATTTGAGGGTCTATATAAAGAAATAGTCCTGATTTTTTTTGTGTAGGTTAATCAAACCTTTAGTCTTTGCATGATCAAGTAAGCAGGGTTGTAAGGGGCAATCTTTCTCAAAGCAAAAGGCCAGAGAGTTGTTAACCTCATGAAACAGCTGCTGAGGATCAACAGCAAGATATTACTTTATTCCCTCAATGATGGAAGTCATGATTCTTCCATGTGTTATTTCCTGCTGCTAAGGTTTTAATACCTCTTTCAGAAACAGTATTTGTAGCCCCATGTGATTTAGATCTTCATTTGTACTTTTATCTTTTCAATTCTGGAAAGCACCACAACAGTAGCATGGGGTTTTATGGTTTGGGGTAGATTTTTCTTATCGCTCCACCCAGTTTGGCACTCATAGGAAAGGTCTAACCTCAATACCCATTTTAGCTCTATTTTTGGATGAGTCAGTAGTGTCTCTCTGAAATGCATATCAGTTCAGTGGAGGTTTGTATATCTAATTCAGTGGATTAGCAGGAATGTTCAGTTATTCCTTAATATGAGTTCTAAGAAGAAAAACAATAGGCATATTTTTTTCTCCCCCCACCCCCTAGTTTCCTTAAATGTATATATTTCTCTGTTTTTTTCTTTGACAGTGTTTTGCAGTTAAAAATACTTAAACCAGAAATAAACTTTGTTGCATGAAAATTCTAAACTCATCAGTGTAAGTTGTATAATGAAGTCATGTCCAGGCACAGTGTGACATGCTAAAGATGGTGTTATCTCAAACCCCTGTGGTTTATAGCCCACAACTCTGTGATAATTTTTTTCAAAAATCCTTTAAAAATTCCCTATGTTATCACTGAAAATACTTCTTTGTTGTCTTTAATTATTCTGACAGAGATGTCGTTGACTGTAAGTTTAATGAATTATTAAATTGGCTGCAATTAACTGTGTGTTTCAAAGGCCAAATTCTGTACTCTTTACAAACAACTGAAGACAAGTATATCCTGTTCAGTAGCATAGCTCTCACCATGCAGTGGTAGCAGAACATCAGCCTCCTGTTGCAGAACTGAGAAAAGGCTGCTTTAATTTAATGCTGGTTTTTTTCTATGCATAGCAGTACAGAGTATTTGTCTAGTACTGTAGGTGTGCAGTTGCCAAAAATCTTGTGGTGAAACTTGCACTTAAATAGTCTGCTTGTAGCAGAGGTTGCTCACCACCCTAAGACAAAGCAAATCTTCATGCACTACAAAAATATTTACTTAATAAGAAAAATTGCTGCAGTTTTCAAAACAATTTAAAGTTGATCAAATCTAGATTAACTTTAAATCTTATTGATTTCTCTTCTCAATAAACGTGCATTTATTCATGCTCATTTGTAGCATGAATTGCTTGTAAGTGCAAATTTTTTAAAAATACTTTCAGAAAAGAAGCTCTTTGCCCGAACAGCAGTTTCTGTTCACCATTATTTTTGGTTACTGTTACCTGCCTGATAAAGTCCCACACATGCATCAAGAAAAGCTTTTGGAGATGTTCTCAGTTGGTTTAATATGTTTTTTACTATCAGAGAATCAATCAGCCAAAATGTAAAATACAAGAGCTTGCAGATATCTCAACAGCCTTTTCTACACTGATAGCGGTTGTAAAAAGCATCTTTCAAGGAACTCAGAACTGCTTTGTCTGAACAAGTTGTTTTCTCTATCATTCCTCTTATTTTGCAGAAGCAGCCAGGCCTTTAACTATTTTTTCTGAATGTTCTTTTTTGCTAAAATCGTTTCCTATTTTCTGACCTTTATTTTACCACTCATATTCCACTTTCCCATTTTGATGAGTGGTAGTGAAGGGTGGAACCCTTCCTTAAAGCAATTGTCTTTTGAAGGATTTTAGGTTTTATAGTGATGAAGTAAATATTTAAAAGATAAAAAACAGAGTTTATTGGAAAGAATTATTATATATAAAGAATTATTATAGCATTTCATTATAGGGGAGCAAGGATATTATGGGTCAGATATCGCTGAAGAGCCCAAAGGCCTGTGCAAAGAAGAGATATCTGCTTTCAATAAATAAGCCATTGTTTTTGCTAGGTCATTCTGCTGTATTAGGAGGAGAATACATAGGAAAAATAATTCTAATAAGTTACATGTAGAAATGCATATTTTAGCGAGAGTTTTAGCTTGTTATGGCCTTATACCATTAATTTTACTTCCAGCCACATTAGTAATCTGTAATTTACTCTAATTTATGAATGCATGTTGCCTCTTTTATTTTCAGTCATCAAACTTCAGGGAAGCTGTTGTTAAAGGAAGCCTGAATTTCAGTTTCACTGTATGACTTGGACTGTGGTTTCTGAATGATAGGTTCTATTACTGGCTTATGCTAATGCCCTGCAGGTTGAAATCTTTAAGGCTGTAACTGTATCTGCAGCCCTGGGAGCTATCAGGGAGTAGATGTTCATCTGACAAAACCATGGAGGTGGCTTCTGTAGACACCAGTTTCCTGGAATTTACCCAAAGATAAATGAAGAAGGAATAAAGTTATTACAAAGGAATGACAGTAGGAAGTACATGAGTCAGAAGAGGCAGGTGGAGGAGGACTGTTAAGATCTTAGATATGGCAAGAATGGCAAGAAAAAGCATGATGCAATCTCTACCACCCCCTTGTATTTGCTATCTGAAGTAAAATAATTATAGGTCTTGAGATCATGGATAAAGTTGATGTGTTGGTTTGCTTTCCAGTATTGCTAAGTCACTGCAAACATAGAGCTCATGAAGCTGCATGTCTAAAAGGAGTACATTCATGGAGGTATTTTAGGAATCTGTTGTTTCTGAAGCACTGAAGCTGTTAGGCTGAACTTTCTCACTCAGTACTGGAGAAAAGCAAAACAATTGACAATTGGCTACTGCAGCCTACAAAGACAGTAGAGCTGAAATCTTAACTGTACTATCTATGGCAGTAGGATTTCAGCCTAATGTTTCCATTTCTCCTTTTAAAAACAATTATAGATACTTGAGCCTGACTCTCTGTTGCCCTGTGTTTGTGCAGTCCTCAGTGCTGAAAATTGGAGTGCTTGTGCATTAGGCAGCACTGGCCATAACAGGATACGGTGCATATCTAAGGCAAGTGTGACTCAGTACATACTGCTCATCTGAAATAATTCATATCACAGAATTGCAGACTGTCTCAAGTTGGAAAGGACCCACAAGGACCCATCTGGGTCCCAACACTGTTCCTTACAGGGCAAAGTAATGTTATTGGATGGAATTCTGTCATTATTTCTGGTCTTGTCTCAGAGATTGCACTATAGTATGTCCTTTAAGACTATTTTTTTTCTATTTCCGGTAAAGATTTCCTCTTAAGTGTGTCCAAAACAACGATAAAAATCAAAGGCTTTTTCTTCCTTCAAACTCCCCATGGCTGTTATGAAGCTGCCCCTGTTAAATATCAGTGATCTGAATGAGAGAATCAAGCACACCCTCTGTCAATCTGGAGGTGACATCAAGTGGGGCAGCAGTGTGGGTCTGCTGCAGGGCAGGAAGGCTGGGCCAGGGCAGTGACTGTCCCCCTGTGCTGGGCACTGCTGAGGCCACACCTCGAGTGCTGTGTCCGGTCCTGGGCCCCTCATTATAAGAAAGACCTTGAGGTGCTGGAGCATGCCCAGAGAAGGGCATGGAGCTGGTGAAGGGTCTGGAGAAATCTGAACAACTCCTATGAAGAGTGGCTGAGGGAGCTGGGGACCTTTAGCCCAGAGAAAAGGAGGCTCACAGGTGGCTCATTTGGTGCCTTATTTCAACTGCCTTAAAAAGGAGCTTCTAGTGAGGAGGGTGTCAGTCTTTCTCCCAGGTAACAAGTAATAGGATGAGAGGAAATGACCTCAAGTTGCCCCAGGGGAGGGCTCAAATGTTGGTCACATTGCTCAAAGAGTTGAATGAGTGACAATACCTGGAGGCATTTTGAAGAATGTACCTGGAGTACCTGGTTTAGTTGTGCACTTCATGTTCTTTTAGGTCTATCACAACCTTAATGATTCTATGATTCTAAAAACTATCAGTGCTCTGAAGGGATAAGCTGGTTTTTTTAAGCATTCTTCACTGATATTTGTACAATCTTTACATATAAGAAAATGCAGTTTGCATCTGTGATCTTATTTATTTAGATGAGGTGGTGGAAAGAGCACTGAAATTCCTGTGGCATTTGAAAATATAACAAATTCTGTTTATACTCATTTATGTCATGGTGAGAAAAAACTCTTGAAACTGTCTTAAACTCTATGGTATAACTTTTTTCAGAACTTTTTTCACAATTTAAATCTAGCGTGGCTTATAAGTTAAGGAATGGATTAACTGTGTCTGACTAAGGAGATAAATAGCATTTAGATTTGATATTTAATTCAGAGATTGTCATCACCTGTCCCAGCTTCAGTATTCATCAGTAAATCTCAAAAGGCTCGGTAAGCTTATCTGGTCTATAATGTACATTCACCTTTCAGAATTCTTCCATCCGAGTTAATATTCAAATAAATCTTCCTCTTCTAGTTCATAACTAATTATTGAAAGTGTGGACAGTCAAATATTGTTATCCAGAGTGTTATCAGCACATTTCAGTTTTTGTTGTTTCCTTGTTGCTGTCTTCACACCAGAGACATCAGCAGCCTTTCTACCTGCACAGGATTCTATTAACAACAAACAAGCTGTCCAGGTTGTAAGAGTTTGCCAGACCATTCCACCAAGTAAAGCAAATAAGCTATAACATTGAAAACTTGTGGGAAAATGAGTGTTTTTTGATTCTTTTATCACAAGCACCTTTTTTTATTGCTATGAAGTATGAAGATTTATCTGAGACTGTGGCTCTGTTAATTCAGACCTCTGAAGTGTCCTAATTGAAGTCCTACTGCTTTGGAAAGGTATGAGGTAGAGCTGCAGCTATTTCAAGTTCTAGCTCTTCCCTTTCAACATCATGTGTCACCAGATCAATCTTGCAAGAACAGCTATAGCCCATAGAACTGAAAAAGAATTCCTCAAAGCTGAAAGGGCCTCCTCAACCTGTGGATGGAGCAATTCTGAAACAGAGTGGAAGAAAACTTGTGCCTTGGGCACAAAATAGTGAAGAATTTCATTAAATCCCTTGGTAGTAATTTTTTTTTTAGGTCCAAGATGGGCTGTTACATGGAAGGATGGGAGAAGGCTGCAGGGCTCCTGGGCTTTGACTGACAAAAATCTACTTCAAGTCTCAGTGACATATTCCAGCTGGACTTCAGAGGACTCTTGTTTATTCTTGCATTTTTAAGAGCCTACGTAGAAGTTTAATATGCTGGAGAATGAGTAGTGTCAATCCTATTTCCTGACACCCATTCATGTAACATTAGCATCGTTTTCTTTGTGCTACTAATATTCTGACTAACCTATAGTATTCTAATATTTATTTGGGTCTACACCACCTGCATTAAATTAAATTTGTAAATTAAAAAATAGCACAGTTGTTACAGCTTCAACTTTCTTATCCTCAGTAGCAATTGGTAACTGTGTTATGTTCAGGCAAAGGAGTGAAATTGAAAAAGGACTTGTAAGCATTTTTCAAATTACTTCAGGTAAATAAAAAGCAAATTTCCTCTACTGCTGTTATACAGTGATAGCTCTCTTTAATTTTCCAGTGCTAAATTAATTTGCAGTTGTTTCAGACTTCAGTAATTTGTTCACGGTAAATGCACATCTGGGAGAGTTCTGGGGATCTGGAATGAAGAAATACAAAATGCAGTGCTCGCCTATTATAAATTTGCATTTCTTAGCTTTACTCTGCCATTATGGCTGCACATAGATGGACATACACAGGAACTTGAAAAATATAATGAGAGAAGACTGGCTTGTTTTGCTCAGGATTTTCAGAGACCTCAGGGAGTGGAATGCCTATTTCCTATTAGATTTCCATTAAGTTATTTGGAATACACCCCTTTTAGGAAGACTTTATTCATCCTTAGTAATCCTTGTGTGAAATCTCCCGAAAATTACACTGATGACTGTTTGTGTTTTTTTAATGGGGAAAATAATGTGATCCAAAGTTTACATGTGCACCATAAGGCAAATGAAATTATGGAGAGCCCCACTGGCTTTACTGAGCTTTGGATTAGACCTTTTCAAATAAGATCAAAGATCTTTACGTGGAAGTAGAACATGATGCACTAGAGGAATATCAGCAACATGTTGCTGCCCCCGTCTTATCTAATTCTGATTATCTGTGTTTAAAATTAGTTTGTTACTGGATTTTTTCTTTTTTTTCCTTTTTGGGTTTGCCATGTTTGTTGGCTCGTTTATTGCTTCACTGTGTGATACCATTGTGCTTTTCCTCTAACCGGGCATGTAAGTCTGCGTCTTGCCGGTGTCTGACATTGATTCCTCAACTGATGAGGAAATAAGCCATTTACAGATCTCTCCCTGCAAGGCAGTGAGGAAGAGTCTTCCAGCAGAAGAGAATTTCTTCAGATGCAGCTGGTAGAGTGCAGGCCTTGAAATCCGAGAACATGGATGAAACATGAGGAAGTGGACAAGTAATTCTTGTAGAGAAAAAGTAAATTCCTTCTTATTCCGTTGTGTGGAAGACATTTTTCTAGAATTCTCATTTGAACTCATAGAAAAATCTTTTTGTTCTATTCTTTATTAATCAGGATTTTGTATGAATCTCATGTAATTCCAGGGACTGATTGTGAGATGGTTACCCTTAGCAACCTGTCTTTTACCTTGGATCACTAAATAATGACCCCAGTGGACCTAGCAGGTGTTCTCCAAAATAACTGCAGGGGAGCAGAGAATGCTACAGTAATATTATGCATTTATCTAAACTGGAAAGTCACTTAAAGGAGAAGACTTCTAATTTTTGCTTTAAAATCTGGTGTTTCTATGGTCTGCAGCTCAGAAAGTGTACTTCAGAGTGAGTAGAGTAGAAAAGAGAATCACAAGAAACCCATTAGAAAAGAAGACAGGAATCACTATAAAACTCAGTGCTTTGTGGCTAAGATATCAGTGAGGGGAATGCTTACATTGAAAATATTTGGGGGTTTAATAACTAAACATAAATGCTCATTTGTGATTCAGAGAAAACTAGGTTTGGGGTTTTTTTCCAGAATAAAGTTGTTCTGTTTCAGATTGACTTGCCAGTGGAAGGAAGGGAAAGCTACCACTCTTGGATTCTGAGTAAGGGATTTTGAAATCTTTCCACACTTAATAATGAACCTGGCCTTTTTCACTGGCAGTCATAGAAAACTCCACAAAATAGGTGTAGGAGTAGAGTAACTTCTCTGGATATCAGGTACCCTGAAAGCCCTCACAAGGCTGAAGATAAAAATGAGGAAAGAGCTGGAGGAGGCACATGAACTTCATGGTTATTCCCAAGCAGAATGACTAATGACCTGTTCTTTTCCTTCTCTGACTCTTTCCCGCTTCAAAGCGGACACATGGAACATCACTTGAGACACTCCTTAGCAGGATGCAGGCTCAAAGGAGAGTCCTTTATAGGACAGATCCATTAGAGACACTCTTGTATGGAGGCAACCTGAAGGTTAAGAAACTTCTTCCTGCCCACTCTTCTGCAGGAAATTGGTCTTTAGGGCAATCCTGAGATAGGTTTGGGGTGTAAGTTTTGCCTTCAGTTGGAAAAAATCCTTAGCAATTGAAAACGCACATCAGCAAAACAAAGCATAAGCCCAGAGTTGTGAAGATCTTGGATCTGTTCATCTAGATTTCTAGCCAGGGTAACTTAACTTACCATTTCTGCTTTCAAAGCCTCCTTCCATAAAGAGGCTTCTGCACCACTAATGGGTAAGCAACCCTAAAGAGCCTAATATGGAAAGAGTCTGTCCCTTAATCTAATTAATGACAGTCACTTGAACTCAGCAATGGCCTTGAAATCCTCCTGCTGTGTTCACTTGTATGTCTGCCCTTCAAGTTGGTCAGAGTTGACAAATATCACTCCATAGGACAAGATAAACATCTAAAACAATATGGTGGGAGAAAGCTTGGATTTTTTTCAGTCTAAATATTTGCTTTCCTCTAAATCCAAGCATTTAATTAAAGACAGAATTAACATGCGTGCCTAGTCCAGCTCTGCTAAACTTGTATTTCTGGACTGGTTTTATCTTGTGGGCTCAGAGTCAGAATGCTTGCACTTTACAGGTCAACCCCTTGAAAAAAATTCTCCTTTGCAATTCTCAGTGGGTATCTGCTACTGCTGTCTTTACTGTGGGGAAAAAAAAAGTTTACTTCTGTGAGAACTGAGTGTTCAGCATCTCTGTGGAGAAGGCTTGTAATCTACTTTTAGCAAATTAAAATCTAATACGGTTTGTCTGTATTTCATTTATGCCTCAGGACAAATTAATGTTAAAAAAAGCCTTTGAAATGAAAATGGTGAGCCCTCAAATTAACCTAGTTGTAGTGTTTTTATTTCAAGTTTCATTTGGGAATTGAAGGTGGCTGTTAAATTGCTGGTAGGTAAAACATCACTGACAATTTGCTTGCGTTTTTCTGCAAATAGATTTTCACTTAGAGAAGTACAGTGGGATTTGGAAAAAGAAATTATGAAAATAACTAGCTGGTCTTTTCCTTAAAGTTTTGTTTTTCTCTTCAAAACTTTAACTTCTGTTAACAGAGTTATTACAGTCCTAGAAACTGATATTGAGAATAGTCATTAATTACTTTATTTAAAGCTATGTAGACGGGGGCAAGCCAGGGTTAAGCTTCCTGTGCAGAGTTTGCTGTTCAGAGGTGTCTGTCTTCTCTGTGCTGCAAGATGGCTACAACTTGAAATCAAATTCATTTTCATCTGCAAAGCACAAGCAGCAAGGTCCAACAGAAGGAAGGACAGCAAGTGTTTGTAGCTTGACCAGTCTCTGGGGGTGAAGACATCCTTCAGGGCACTTTTCAAAAATTTTGTCAGCCTAGAAGAATCTTGATGGAGGGCAAAAAGTCCAGCAGGTTGTGTTGGAAATAAATAATTTCTCTCTGTAGAATGCCCTCTCACAGTTAAGTCTTCTTGCCTTCAGGATTGTTACCTGACAGGCTGCACAGGACACCAGAGCCCAGTGGGAGCATTTCCAGCCTCAACCACATCCATTTCCAGATATGTGCAGAGGGGGAATCTCAGCAGATGTGACCACCTGTAGTTCTCTTGATAAGAAATAGCTAGCAGTAATAATAATAATTTTTAAAAAGGCTTTCCTTCTAGACTCATCATCAGATTTTCAGGACTTAGAGAGAAATGTTCCTTTCAGCAGTAGCCAGTATTTATTCTTTGGGTCATTGCAATTGGGAAATGAGGGTGCACCCCAGTTGTATTTTTATTTTCTAACTGGGCTACCATATGTTGGTCAGACTTCTAGAGGCTAAGCAAGGCAGTGCTGTATGTAATGTCTGACAGCAGAAGTGCTGAATGAAGTGGGGTGGTACTTAAATAGTTTATAATCAGCTTTTGAAGTAACTAAACAGAGCAGAATTCTAATAAAGAAAAAATTATCAAGAAAACTTTCTCATTTTTTGCCATAGCTTATTATAGTTTATATCCTTGAAAATTTCTCTGCTGTGAAGCAGAAAAGTACCTCTGCCACAGCTCATTCTCATCTAAATATATATACATATTGTAGTTTATTTAAAATACATTTGTTGTTCTACTCTCCACACAAAGCTTTCTTGCAAGTTTTGGAGTTAAGGTTAACTTTTTTTTTAATACAACATTTAATCTAACTCTTTTACAGCTTCTGAGCTCACTGTCATTTCTTTTCACCAATTAAATCTGACTGCTTCAATGTGTAAGGAACAAATGTGAAAACCTACTGACAGCCACAGTAGTAATTTCATTCATGGCGTATAAGCCCAGAGGGGGAGTGTCAGGAAGCCAGCAATCTGTTAAATGCTTTATCCATGTTATGCACAATATATTTCTTATTAGTTATGTTTTTCATGTTCTGATTTAAAAGAGTCCATTATTTTGTGAAGTCTAATTTGACTTGCTACATAGAAATGTGCTGGTTGAATAGATACTTTTCTATCTTGTCTTGGATTGTTACAAGGGTTGTTAGTCCTTTAGCTTCAGGGCAAACAGATCACCTCAGAGATCAGAAAGCAATTGCTTTCCATGCTGAAGCAATACTTAGGGTAATAGTTGGTGTAATAAGAGGGATTAATTTTCCAGTGCTTTGTACTGGGATTAGCCATGGGTGGGTTTCTGCGCTCTGCATCAATCTCACTTGTGGCAGGTGAGAAAGGAGTGACTTGTATGCAAAAGCTTTCCTCCAGAGCCCGTGGCATTAACCAGCACTAGGATTAAGAAATGGACTATTAAGCAAATCCAGAGCAACATTCCTGCTTCTGCAACCAATAGCTGCATTTAAAGGAGTCCTATAGGCCTGTTCTACACACACTTCTACTTGCTCAAGGTGTTGCAGGGTGATGCCATTGCATTTCACTATGGTGTGAGCCACTTTGGGTGGTGGAAAGTACTTCAAATCAGGTGCTCAATCTTTTGATAAGGACTAGACTGGAGAAGCAGAAGCAGACTTATTGGATCTGCTGAATGGATCACTTCTGACCTTCAGAATTTGGACGAGTGAAAAATGGGTAGGAGGTGTTACCAGGTCCCCCGTGCATAAAACATCATGGCCCTTTCTCTGCACAAATGAGTGACAAAATCACATGAACAGAGCAAAAAAGGCATATTTACTGTTTAGTCTTTTAATATATTACAGTTCCACTATTTTAACTTGGTTAACCTTTAGCCATTTTCCATATGAGGGGGATTTTTTTGTAATTTTATCCTAACACGTTTTTCTGCAATGCTTGAAAGTTTAAAGTTTAAATGCAAGTGTGCATTAAAGGAAGATGTATTTCAAGTTTTACATATTTGGGTCTGATGGAAGATTTTTACTAGTTTTGTCTTATATAGAGATGGGTCTGAAAGTGAATGTTTGTCACCTACTTAATTAAAAGTGTTTTGATCTGGTAGATTATTTTAGCATGTTCATATTGCACATGCAGGGATAAAATGTTAGCCATAACTGCCCAGGCACAGTTCTCAAATATACTGAAACACCTGCCTGCAGCTACCTTATCAAACAGACTCCTAGCTTTAGTAGCACAATAAGCTGTGATAATGCCAAATCAATGCCAAAACTGACACAAAAGTGGCTGGGATTCAAGGACTCAGTTTTGCTTATATCCATGGTACTAAAGTAGTTCAGCCACATCTACATAGTGTTTTCTCTTCCGTACTGATTGCCTGTGCAAGAGTTTTGTCACAATGGTGTGCTCTAATTGGACACGGTAGCATTCTGTACAGCAGAAAAACAGAGGTTTGAACCAGATTTGGGGTACCCATATCAGGAAAACTGGACAGGATAAAACAAAGGATTGATAGTGTGAGTCTAAGGAAAATATTCTGTAAGGGCTAGATAGAGACTGTAATAATTTTTTTTTTTTTTTTCCTAGAGATCCTACTTTGTGATGTTCTAGACAGAGCTGGAAGATCAAATCTCTTGACTGGAGTAGGAAAAAATCCTCTTTTACAGAGTGGGTGATAGTCCCCCACAGGAGAAGTTGACTATGACAGTTCATAAGGCTTTTTCACCTAAAAATTACTTGGTATACAGCAGTGAAGTGTAGCTCTGTCTTCCTGATGCCTGTGCTGGGCTGGAGAAACTTTCCTTTTTGTTTTTTATAGCTTTGCTATTATTGGCATAAGGGCAGGTATTTTCTGTATGGTAACTAACACAGGAAAATTTGGGGATATTCATAAATAAACTTGTAGAATTTTTGAGTGGTTATAAATAAAGACCAGCTACTGGCCCTTGTGAAGGGGGTTCATGGAAGAGGATTTCAAGCTCTGTTGTAGTCACAGCCTAGACCACACAGTCTTGCCTTGCTTCTGCTCCCACAGCTTGGAAAGTTCCTTGCACACAATCTAATCCACCCTGCTCTGGGACACAAGCTGCGGTTTAGATCTCATTACTTAGCAAGCAGGCAGAAAGGAAAGAAAGTGACCTTTCTGTGGCCTAATTCTCCAGCTTCAGTTCAGCAAGAGCCAGTGAAGTGCCATGCAATTAATAAGAGTGCAGAAAGAAGTAAAGGTCTCATTTTATGGTCGGAAAGATCAATTTCACAGAAGGGGACTCAGTGCAATTTTAGGAGCAGTTAATATGCGTGCTATAGCACTGGTACTTAATTGAGCCATTCCCTATGTTTTACCAGTATGTTAAGAGAAAGATACTTTTAATAAGGTTTTCTTTTGCGTTATGTTTCTGTGTGGTTGGTTATCAAATCTGAAATTACATCTAGGCCTAATTGGACTTTCACAGCTCCTTAAGGCAGTCATTCCTTGAATGGTCTTTATTGGGCTTTTCTCTTGTTGGACAATAGTCTAAATGAAGTATTTCTCACTGGTGGTTTGGTGGTAAGGCAGGTTCAAAGTAGAAAACAGCTGTAGTGTCCTTTTGTTTACTGCCCAAGTGTGCTCAGCTGGTATTGTTCTATACCTATAATACAGAAATATTTAACACCTGTGCCATATTATACACCTTAATGAGAACAGGAAAATATTTTCATTTCAGGGTTTTGTCTTCATAATAATGTTTTTTTCTGTTCCCACTCCCATGGAAAGCAAATAAAATGGACCATGAACATTGAGTTGACAGAGAGAATCTGTTTAGCTCAGTTTCCTTTCATGAACAAGAATATGCAAAAAGAGGTAAACATCCAAGGACATGTTGATGGGATTGGCCATGCAGCACCAATGTCAAGTGTGTCCTTTATTGCCTCTTTTCATTTTAATGGCGTTTAAAGCAATGAGTATGCATGGGGGAACCCTGAAGCCTTGGCTGCTCTCATTAGTAGTTGGAGATAAAGGCAAAGGAAGCAGAAACAGCAGAGTTGCACATGTCAGCAATGAGAAGACAATTGAGATAGCTTTTTTTTTATATTCTGACCAGCATAATGGGACAGTAGTTCTGGTATCAGAAGGTGTAGGGTTTTTGTGAGCACTTTCAATTCTAAATATTCTGTGGTCCACCAGGAGGAGCTACTGTGAAAATCATGCATATGCTTTTAAACTTGTGCCAGCAAAATTTCATAGCTCCAAATGTTCACAGAAGTAAATTCAAAGGGGTGAAAGCATGGTTGAGTTAAAGCACTTAAATGTTCAAATATATTTATCAGGAATATATGAGATGACTCATCTGTCTCTGCTGGCCGTACCTCAGCCTCGTAATATTTATGGAGACTTACAATATAACAAACAATTCCCTACTGCACCACCATTTTTGTTTGCAATTATGAAAGCTGTTCCAGCAAAGCTGAGAGGATTTGCAAATGCAGTCAGCCCTAACCCAGCACAGCCTTTATCTGCACAAGTGGGTCTCTGTACAGTTCTGGGGTTCTACTGCCACCAGCCACGTAGAACTGAACCTCCAATAATGCAGCTTTGTAGGCCTGTAAAGCAGCTCCAGAGACAGCCTTTCACTTCAGTAGCATAATAAATACTTTTAAAACAGTTTATGTCTATATCAACCATGTAACAGAAAATACAGCAGGCTGTTGTCTTCACAGAATTTCAATTATTTCTGGAGTTTTTTTAAATTAAACTCTTCATAAACTTGGTGTTTGGTCCAGAGGCTCCCCAGAATAACTTTCAGATAGAGGCTGGTCAAAGCAGTGACAAACTGGAGTCAGAGGTCAGCAGCATGTGTGAATGCTTTATGTCAAAAGAGAAAGGGGCAGGGGAATGGCTGTATTTTTGTGTCTGTAATGAATGCATATGCATGCACGCACTGTTGGCATGGGTCAGGGTTTAATCAAGTGTGTTACTTTACTGAAATAATTTATAGCTATCTCAACACAGACCATTTGGGGGATCAGCCACAACTGCAACCAAAATGTTGGTGGCATTTGCAGCTCATCTTGTGGTATTAAGGTATCTCTGAATGTGCTCACATGCTCAGCATTAAACTGTTGCCCAGTCTGGAGAAGGGAGTATGACTTTGTCCAAAGCAACTGAGGTGTTTTGGAAATTTACATGCAGTAAATTCTGTTATTTCCCTGCTGCTGCAGGAACTGAAGGTGTCAGCAGGCTGCCTGATGCTGCCTCCTTTTTCCCTCTAGTGCATGATAGTCTTGTAGTATTTGTGTTTTGTATTAAAATTTTTATTAATATAGACTGATGGGAAGTAACTTGTAATTTATATACTGTAAGAGATTTTGGTTTTCTGAACTACTTTTCACTCATTTACTGCCTGAATTTTATGTCCTCTGTATCTCTTTGAAGTTACTGTTGCAATTAGAAGGAGTAAGATGAAAACTAATAATAGTAATTTTCTTACTTTATGGTTTCCATTATATTTACATTCCAGCAATTATCTGTCATCATTCTAAACGTGCCTGGCTGTGTAACCAGGCGCTTTATCGCGTCATTATTCCTTCCCCACCTGTACAAATCGGCACACACAGAGCAATCAGCAGGCTCCATTAACCTGCAACACAATCCCTGATATATTTTTTTGGATGCAGGTACTTTGTTTTCCCTCTGCTCCCAGCCACAATGTTGTTTGACTTCTTGCATAGTCACAAACATAACTCTCCCTGCACCTGTCTTGCTGTGCTGCAGTGAGAAAGGACAGCTCGGTATCAACAGTCCTGATGCAGCAGATGAAGCATGTAAGTGTTTTGAGGGACAAGAGAAGAAAAAAAGCAAACCATTTCAAATTATTTTAAAAGGAACGTGAGACTGCCACCTGCATTCATGTGTTTTGCAAAATGCAATTCAATAATCTGCCCCAAATCACCTAAATTTGATTCATTCTTCTGGTTTAGCAGCTATATTATTTCTGTTAGCAATTGGAAATTCATGTGTCTGAAAAGCAAGTAGCTAAGCTTTTATTTTGAGATGTAGTATGCCATAATATTATGAAAAATGAACATGGTATGCCTGATTGGTTAAAAAGTGTGCATTTGTGTAAAAGTGTTCATCAGGCTGAGTATTATGTGGAAAATGCCAGCATTCTAAACTTGCTAATGTCATGAGACATTTTAATATAGCAATGCATCATGGAATAACGTTTCATTAAGAGACATTTGGAAACATAAGACAAAGTACAATTATGCAAAATGAAATATTTCACAATGAAGTTCCAACACAAATATTAATCTCAGTACTTTACAGCAAAATGGAAATCACAGGTGAAGACAAAGCTGCCTACACCACAATCCACAGCTGGTTCCTCTTATGATTCCATAATGCACATTTCATCAAGAAAACAACAGAGAGGGATTTTTGAAATGCAGTGCTGTTTAAAGTGTCCTGTCTTGAATTTACCATGAAAATGTAAGCCATCTCATTATTGAAACATAACATTCTTTCCTCTTTATACTATTAGTACTTCTCTTTTTAAAAAATTTTCCGTGCTCTGGAGAAAATATTTGTCACAGTGGCGTTTGCCTTTCATCTCACTGCTTTTCAATGGCTTTCAGGTCTCTAAGTGGTATCCAGTTTATTTGTATTCCAGTGTCACTTCCATGAAGCATACCTTTCTGTCAGCTCAGTGCAAGCTTCAGGTGGCTTGTATTTGGAAGCTGAGGTACAAATAAATTGACAGTATCAAGTGCAGCCTATCCTCTCACAGGCAATTTCCACCCATTTGCTCTAGACCATTATTCCTCCAATTCATTCAGCAGAACCATTTACTTTCATCTGAGCAGGGCTGGGATTGACTCAGTCCCTTGGATTTGTGTGGAGGCCCTGTGCTGAACATGAAAGTCTCTGTATGCCAAAGATACTGGATGCAATTACTCCCTTCACTGTACTTTTTTAATCTCTTTTTTTTTTCTCCAATATTTAAGTTTTCTTTGGTGTTTAAAATGGTTCTTCTGCAACATATTGCTGATCAGTTTTTAACTGCCCTACCAGGGTCTAAATTTGCCTTCAAGTAAGCTCTTAAAGATGCTTAATTTGAGCTAGCACATAAGAGACAAGAATTTATTTTCATACTTGCTTTTCTTTTTTCTACCTATCTCAGCTTCTACTGCCTTTATAAATTACTGTTGATCAAAATACCAGCAGTCAGCAGTAATTTGTCATTTTTAGTGCCTTCAATGTTTTTTGTGGTGTCAACAGCTTTTTATGTGCATGGCTTTGTATGTCTATCACAGCAGAGCCACATGTGTGTTTGCAGAATCCAAATATTCTGCATATTCTCATCAAAAAGCCTATTTTGGGTCTTTCAAACACACATAGAAATGGGTGTGGCTTAGAGATAACATAAATTAGGACCAGAAAAGACAGGAGGAGCTCATGATCTTCTGTCTTATAGGGATTTATTTTTCTGTGGGGTGTTTTTTCCAATATTTGAGGCTTTAGTGGCTGCCACAATGGAGCACCCTACCACTATTACTGCTTTTCAAAAAGTATAGAGTTAATTATTAATATAATTTTTAAACAATAGTCAAATGGCTCTCAAGTCTAGTGCATTGTAGAATGCAAATTTGGAAATATGTAAGCTTTTACTTTCATAGTAATTCATTGCCAAAAATAGTGGAATCTGAATCATTTGGTCAAGGTCTTAAAACATAATTTCAAAACGTATGTTTCAGATTTAGAAGAATGAAAAAAATAAGAACATTAAAATAGGTTCTCTATAAGGGGTTTATGTCTGATTTGCTTTAATATCTACAGATTTATTTTGGATGCAACTAGGTTCCATACATCTAATCTTTCCTGGATATTTAAAGACCTGCTGATTCTTAATGTGAACCAATTTTATCTCATTACTGTTTTAGTAAATCCTTCAAATTCACTAACACTTAAGATCCTGACAACAGTACAAACAAGCGTTGCCTATTATCACTTCTGAACTGTAATAAGGAATTTTGGTTTTGAAAGGTTAGTCTTGTTTGGGTGTAAATTGTAATTGATACATTTCTTTTTGCGCTATTTTTTCCCAAAAGCTGCCAGTCTTAAGCATCTCTCAAGGAAAAAACCTCACCTATAATCTTCTCTGAAGGTGAGCCTTTGCTTCATAACTGGTTATGCAAAGCCAGTCAATGAACACCTGAGAAAATGAAATGTTTGTTTATTTATCAGGGAAACCATAACTTGAACATATATGGGGAAGACAGAGACGTTATGCAGGTGCCAGCACACCCAACATACTTTTAATCTGCCTAACTCAACAACCATAATAATAAAAAGAAAAAGGTGTCAGAACACTGCAGTCTTCAATGAGGCTGTATTTACTTTGGGAATTCTTGTTGGGATGCCTGGGACTCCTCGTATCCTGGCCAGCTTGTACTTCATTTTATCCCTGTATCTTCTGCAACTGGACCTCTGAAGTATTCAAAATCTTTGTAACTTGCTACATAAAGAGATTCAGCAAAACAGTGTTTGTTTATTTCAGCAAAACAGTGCAGTGGATGTGGCTGCTCTTGGGAGATAGTCTTGTTCTGATTGGTACAACCTGATGCCAAGTGTGTGTAGCTCAGGGGTTGCCCAGATTTTGTTCATCATTTAGTCTTATCCAAAACTACTGAAGGAGAGAAAACATCATGAAATTGATCCCTGCATTGCAGCACAATCTCAGTCAGGCTTGGAAATAACAAAGCTATGAAGGCAGGCAGTAGATAAACTGTTGGCAAAGTTCATGACATTCTCCAAGGCGTGGTGACATCAGCTCAAGTCTTTCAGCAGATACTGATGATCTTTGTTTTGGTACAAACAAAAGTAAACAAAGATGCTGGCTGACAGAAAGGGAAGAGAGAGAGGAATAAAAAACACCAATGGAATAAGAATTTTGTCAGTAACTTACAGGAAGCCAAACCAAGCAATATCATATTCATTAATAATCATGAGAGATTTCCAGGCTATTTATCTCCCTCAGCTTTGCTGATAATACCGTAAAATAAGTCCTGAGGGGTTTTTTTGATAAAATTAACATAAAATGTGTTCTTCTTCCCTATTTCTTAATGCCTTTTTTTTTTAATTATTGCACTGATGGTAATCATTAGAAGCACAAAGATGTCAAGAGAGCTTGTCATGCCTCTAGCAGGCACTTGAGCAGATTTATGATGGCAGCAAGCGTCCAGTTTCCCTGGTCACCTTTCATAGATTTACATTCTGGCTTAATAAGAATGAACAATGAGCTGTTTGTCAACTGGGAGAGAGAACCTCTGAATGCTTAGTTCTTGCTTTAAAGTATATGCAGAAGAACAGTTTATTGTACATACATAAAGTGAAGGACAGGCAGCCTGAAAAGAAGCACTAAAGACCAGAAAAATGGGGAAATTTGAATAAGTTGTAACCTTGACTCACATTTGAAAGCTGTAAACGCTTAGTGAGGGGTGGGGTGGTTGTATCAATGTAACTTTGGCTTCCACTACTGATGTTGAGGTGAGTACAACAAAAAAAGATGTTTCTATTAGGAACTGGCTCCTGATTATTTTTATATCCAGTTTGCATGAGGGGAAATTTCAGGATTCTGGTCTAGAACAGTTCTCTTACATTTCTGAAAGGACAGAGCTCCAGGCTCACTGCACACTTTTCAGTGAGCTGCAGGACTTTAGGCTTGTTGAAGTCCACTTGAGAGTTTAGTAGCAAGTTAAGCTGTCTGTACAGACCTACAGAAATGTGAAAACAAAGGCATTATTCTTTCACAATAATCAATTTCATTTTAAAAGTGACAGTTCTTGAACTTGTCAGAAGGCTTTTGTAGAAATTGGAATGTGTTCTAGTGCAGTTCAAAGAACCTGAAATTCTTACTGCTACTTCTTGACTTAGATACTAGATGAAATTAATAAGATGTGAAAGATACATGGACTGAGGGAAATGTAAAGTGAAGGATGGGATATCTTTTAGGGAAGCTCAAGAATAGGTGGGTTAGTATTAATATGTCTGGAAATTTTCAGCTGCTTCATTTTGGTATCCTGCAGATGGGGTTAGACTCAAATCCCCTTGGTTTTATCTGAACTTCTATCCCACTGCACAATGTACTTCTCACTCTAGTAAGGCTTAGCTGTTAACTTCCCCCTCCCAAAAGACTTGAGCTGTATAACAGCCTGAAAATTGGAGAGCTCTAGAGATTGAGAAGTTCTGCATTTGTTCAAGTCTCTCTTAGGCACTCTATCTATTGCATGTTCAGAATAAGAAAGACATGAAATATAGAAATGTAATTGATGCTTTTCTTTGCATGCTACTGGACAGTTACTCTTTATGCACAGTGGGTACGGTATGGCCACAGTTAAGATTTTGGTGCACATCCAGTGCTTTCATGAGTAGGTTCTGTGCTTGTGCTCCTGTCAATGAGTCAGACAAGAAATCCAGAACTCTCAATTCCTAGCCCAGAATCTGTAGATGACTGACAGAAGTCGACAGAAGTCTCCAAGATTATAACTGCTATCTTTACAGAAACTGAGGTTTATTCTTTACTCCTTGCATAAATCTTGCAAGTTTTCAAACAAAAATTAAGACATAAACAAGACCTAGATCTGCATCACTCGGCACATACTAACAAAGTAAGAACCAGGGGTTTTTTCTGTGAAAAAAGATTAATTTGATGTCCCTTTGTGCATTTTTACTGTGAGTGCAGTGTTTAATATGTTATGACCAAATGCTGAAGTACATTGCTTTTTTTTTTTTTTTTTTTTTCCTGAGCAGAGTTCTCTCTGATTTTAACAATAGTAGTTTTTCAGAACCTGGCCCTAAGTCTAGACACACACCTATTATTAGAACAGATTGCCTATAGTCTGTCTGGTTCTGAATGTACTCTCTGTTGTTCTGTCTCAGCCTCATCACAGCTAAGAGGGTTGGGGGTAATTTGTTTTGTTTTTACATCCAGATCTGACCACTGCATAATGGCTTTAAATCCTCAAGCTTTAGGAAAATTTTAATTGGGAGATTTTTCTTCTTATTGCTAATTTATCCCCTAGAGACTTATTAGGGTGGCTTTGTTGTTTCTGCTTGTAAACAACATCCTTGGAGCTGTGCTGAGCTGAGTCTGTTCCATTTAACCTCCAACCCTTCAAGTGTGGCACTGGGCTGCTACTGCAATAAACGAGGCTGCCATTCAAAAAACCTGGATTTGGTTGAACTTAAAAGATCATTTTACCACATTTAATGCAGAGGCTTTTTCAGATATAAATTGTTACCTACTGGGAAAATACATCGTGCAAGGGTCTCGAGGTTCCTTATTACCTTCTTCTTGTAGACCCATTTAGCAGTACCAGTTATTGATCACAAAGGTATGCCATTGCAAGAAGCATGTTGCCTCTTAAAATTCCATTATGCAGGTATGAAACCAAATTCTCTTAAAGTGTAGAGGTTTTGCTGCCTTCTACATTGCCCAGAATCCAGACCTTGAATCTGAAGAAGGCATTTGAATCTTGGGGAGATCATAACCTCTACCCCACCTCTCTACTGCAAAGAACCTTCCAGTTCCCATAACTTCCCTTTTTCCTTTGACAGGAATAAACCTCTCTCTAAATGAGAAAAGAAAGGTTAGATTTGTTTTCCATCAGAAGTCTGCAAAGAGGAGACATTCATGCCAGGCTCTGTGCTGGCATGTGTGAGGCAAGCAGAGGAGCATCAGCTTTGCCTTATCAGTTGCATTGATTCAATGACATTACTCCACAACTGAGCTTAACTGAGTTTAGGAGACATCACCCTGGGGAGCTGAACTTGAGCTCCATCGTGACAGATGGAGTGCTTCATGGAGACATCAGCAGGTCTGCCCTGTGTTAGTTTCTAAATCTGTCCAAAGGGAGTGGGAAGTTGTGCTGTTGTCCAGACCAGTGTTAATATGAGTGTACCAAAGCAGCTAGTCAGCTGTTCCTACTCTGCAAGGGAAAACAAGGGTTTATTCCTTTCTTGACCTAAGAATATTCTCCTCTATGTAAATGCAAGATGAGAAGACACATTCAGGTAAAGAATTTATGAGAAAAAAAGATCCTCTGTCCTCAATCCTGTATCCTCCTCTAAAATACAGGTGACATGCTGATAGTTTTGTAAAGGCTGAGGAAAATGTTATTGTTTTCCTTATTCATTTCTGTGAAGTTCTGTTTTATAACCCAGCAGCAAATGCAATAATTTGCGTTGCTTTTTTTGAGGAAAGTTCCACTGGGCAGAAGTGAGGCTGCATAAGAAATACAGCCATTGGTATGCAGAGCATGCTGCTGTGTTGGTGCTTTATTATGGCATCACAGTTGCTTAAAAACGTGTGAAGCAGAAGAGAATGAATATCTTGCTGAAAATATATTTTCCCCTGCCTAGATGAGAATTTACAAAAAAAAAATTAAGAAAAAATATGTACTGGGAAGGAATATCGTGCTGTAACTTGTTCAAAAAGACAAGCTCATACTTAAGTGCTCACTATATCCAAGATGTTTACATGCTTACAACATTGCCAATGTTCACTTGTTCTCTGTCTAAAGCTGGGGTAGAACATAACTGCATGGATTCACAAACTGCATCTGAGCTACTAAAACTCACAGCCTCAGTACTGTGCTGTGATTGCTGTTGTAGGGTTGTGCCTGTAATCTCTTCTATGGAATCTTGCATGCTGCCCTGTGCCAGACACTACATTTTTAAAATAGCTCTGTATGCATCCCTCTTGAGCTTATGGCACATCCCTTTCTCATGGCAAGCGATTTATCTTGAGGCTGAGGTGACTTGCATTGGATCCTGGTGGCCTGATGTGGCATTTTCACTTATTACTTTGTTTAGATGAAAGTAAACATTTGCTAACCTGGAGAAAACAAAAATAAGTAAAATGAAGTGGCAGTTAAGCTCTGGCTTTCTGGAGAGTCCATGTAATGTAGGAATGCTTTCAGCTTTTGACTAAAGCAAAAGATAACAAAACAATGAGCTCTAAATTACTCTCAGAAATCCTACAACCTGTTGACAAAATAAACTTTAAAAAATCCCCAAAACACCTTTTATAGTTGAAGAAGTCTTCCAGCTTTGCCAAATAAAATGTAAATAACACAGAGAAAGTGCAGACATGTACGAAAAACTGGAACATAAATGTGGTAGAATCCCATTTTGAAGCAAGAATGTGAACTGGTGCTGTAATACTTTTTGCTGTTACAGCATCTTCTAAGAATTTCAGCAAATTTTACAAATTACACCTTTAATTATACACAGAGAAACATTTTCTTCCATCCTTGGGTTTGACTAGCAGATGCTCAGCCTCTCCTAGGATCTCACATAGTAACCTTATTATCAGTAACTTTGATAACAACTTTCTGATCTGAACTTCTACCAGTAGTTAACAGACTTGCACTTCACACTAAGACACAAGTGTCTTACCCTTATTTTTTACCATCCCAAGCCCATCTTCATGTTCCCTCCACTATTATATACTATAATCCTCACATAAAAACAGATTTCAGAAGTCAGAAAAGCTTCTGAAAGTTTTAAATGTTTCTTGAGTTCATATAGTGTAAGAGGGTCTCTTACAATCTCTTACAGACTTTTGATCATGAGCTGGTTCACAGGTGGAGTCTCAGAGTAGTGTTTGTAGAAGGGGGAGATTTATCCATCTATGCAGAAGTGAAATTGGTTGAGCAGCTGTAAAAGCTTGCAGCACTTTGCAGAGGTGATCTCAGTATGCACCATGTCCTTACACCTACTACTGAAAGCTCATGAAAACTCTGACCCTGCAAGGGTGTCATCTGAGAAATAAGAAAATAGCCAGGAGTAGCCACACATTTTCTGCCTAAAGTGATTGGTCAATTCTTTTGGTGCTAGAGGCTGCTTTTGTAAATGTACAAAAGTACAGTTCAAACTTTCATCTCTATCTGGCTTTGGACTCCTGCTGGCAATTGTTCAGAGAGTCTACAGAGTTCTGCGCTGATAAAAATGGCAAATTTAGGAAGTATTATGGAAAATGAAAGCCTAATGATTTTGCATATCCCATAAATCTTTTTAGTTTGGTGGAGAATGATTTTTTTTTTTCTTTAAAATAATTTAAAAACTAAAATCCTTCACAGGGCTGAGAAATCAGTGAACTTAATAGGTTAATTTCAGTAGATAGATGAAATGTCGGCATCCACTTTTAAAAACTGGAAATCAGTATCTAATCTTATATAAAAGTGGAAAAAGTAGGAGGACAGGAGTATGAACAGCCAAAAACTGAGAGAAGCAAATCCCATTCACAAACAGTTCAGACACTTAGTTTGAGATATTTGCTATGTACTTACAAGTGGCTGTTTGTAAATATTTCTTGATAGTTTCCTTTAAAAAAAAAGAAAATGTTTAATGGGGTGAGTAAAATCAAAAACTTAAATGGAAAATGCATGGAACAATAGAACACATGCATCAATTTGTGCAGGTCATAGCTGATTCTAGCTTCAGTAGAAGCTAGAATTGAACTGGGAGGCAAAAAAATTTACAACCCAAATTCAGTAGGAATTGCTCTGATAAAATGGGAGAAAAATTTACCTACCATACAGTATGAATGTCAATTCAATCCAAAATTAATAATTTACATGTTTTACCGATCACCTAGTATTTCATTTCACTTCTGCAGACTAGGAGCTATTTTAGAGAAGTTCTGAGATTTCATATCCTCAGTGGGGCCCTTCCATTTTCTCATTCATAGCCCATGAGTGAACAGACAGCTGCTGTCTAATTTGACAGCTTCTGATGCCTGAGCACTGGTTTCATGTTTAACACTTTAACATATCACTGGCAGGGCGGAAGGGTAATAACATGGCAAAGAAGAGCAGTGTCTTCTTTTTTCTAGTATTGGAGAGTACATTTATTTCACACTATTTGTACTGTCTTGGTTCCTCTGCATCTCAGGTCTTTTGGGAAGCAAATTTCCTTTTGCCACACTGCTGAACTGCTGTTTCAAAGCCAAGGTGCTAGTGAAATGTGGTAAATCCCCTGCCTCTGCTCTTTGCTCAGCAGTGTTCTCCTGGGGCTGTCATCACTCATTAGCAGGTTTGGGTTGCAGGTGTAGCATTGTGTTGTTTCCTGCAAGTCATTTTATGCATGTCAGGGAAGGTCAGAAACGTGGACTCATGATTCCTCAAGACTTCTGAACAAGAAAGAGAAAAGGCATATTTGGGGTTTGCCACAGACAGCCAGTACGTTTTTGACGTCGAGAATTCTTTGTAATCAAGAGAGTCCTTAAAAAACCTACCAGGACTTTGATCTAAGATTGCTTAAAAGTGTTCACTGGCACATGTTTCCAGTACCTGAACATCATAGCCTAAGATTTCTTTCACGTGGAGGTTTGATTCATACTTTGAGCTTCTGATTCTTCTACAAAATATTACAAATGTTCCTCTTAGGCTGGTTCATTTTAAAAGGACAGAGGAGACAATCATCTGTTCCCAGTTTTTGTGTAAATACAAATTGGACTAAAATAACTGATTCCCTTAGAAACTACAGCACATATTTGGAGGGTATTTCCATCAATTTTAAATTATTTGTAGTTGGGGCATTTTTCTCTTTCAAATTAGAAATGGATCCATTGTTAAAACAATATATTTTACTATAGTTTTTATACATGTTCTATCACTTTTGTTTTCTGGAAAATATTTCAATAAAAGGAAATGTACATTCCTTTTATTTTTTTATTTCTATTATTCACCTTTAGTTGTAGGTCAGAGTTATTGCTAGAACTGTGTTGTTAAAAAATGTGGTTAATATTCACTGATTTGGCTACCAGTAGACTCCTTTCCATGTCATTTTTCTTTCTTCAGTGCTTTTCTGAGATTTTTAACCCTGATTTATAATAATTACCATCAGCTCTCATTCACATGTGATATGATTCCAGTTGGAAAGGACTTACTGAAAGTAGTTTTACTCTTTTCCTTCTAAATTCTATTTTCTTGTTTTTAAAGGTCAATCAATTCCCTGTGGTTTGAGTACTGTACTTTTTTGAGTATTATACTGTACTGTTGGTGTCTTAATATTCTCATTGCTTCAAGTGCATTTGTGACGCTGGATATAAACACCTGTTAGACCCCCCAAGAGAACCTTCATAATATTCACAATTTCACAGACTCATTTTCTCTCCAGGCTGGAGACTGCTCCTTCCTGATGAACCTTTGTTATGTATAATATCCTGTAGAGTGCTGGAATGGAGATTTCATCATTTGTTCTCTGCGAGTTCTCTATTTTTCTGAGCTCTGCTTCACTACAAGGAGGACAAAGTCATTCAAAGTCAGGGAAACCACCTAATATTTAATTTTTCCTTCATTTGATTTCCCAGCAATTAGAAATCATTAGTCCTGAAGAAGGATATCTTAGCATCCTGATTCTGGCTGCTGTGACTGATTATGTCTTTCCTTCTAATGTGCAGGTGCATCTACTCAAAAATTACAGTGTAATTTCTTTATCTATTAGGTTGGTTTTGTCCTTCTTTTTGCTTTTTAGTATGATCATCCATGTTTTTCTCCTGTTCCTGTGTTCATTTTGATATTTCACTCCAAGAGTCAGCAAAGTCCTCAAAGCCTTTCTGATTAGGTGACATTTATAGACTTTGGATAAGTTTTCCTGAGACAAAACTGTAAAGAAGCTTATTTCATAGAATTTTAGAAACTATAATAAATACACTGTTATCTTAATTACAAAACAGGTGATGTAGGGAGTACATTAACACAAGATATTCTCTAGTTGATAAAACTGAAAAACAATATTTCTGGAAATTTGTTGATTGGCTTTTCCATAATTTGAGAAAAACCACATAAGAACTAGAATTCCGTTTATGCACTGAGAGGAAGCAAATTTTTAAAAATCCATTCTTCCTTTGTTGATTTGTTCCATTGTATTTTGCAGGATCTGAGAAAGATTCCAGATACTATCACTTACTATGCCTTTGATTTTAGTTCTGATAGATATGTAATCTCCAGTTTAGGAGATACATTTCCTAGGCCTGGAAATCTTCTTCTGAGGATCATTGGTACCTTGATCTTCAGACTGGAACATCAGCAGTTGTGTAGTTTCACAGAGTCTGACGTAAAATGCAATCAAATTTCCTCAGGGACAACATTGTAACACATAACACAAAAGACAAGAATAGGGCCCTGTAACCCAGAGTTCTGAAAACAATGTGAGGAAAAGTCTCAGAAAACAGAAAACTCGTTCACTGAAATTGCAATGAGGCAGGCTCGCATGAAGCAAAGGATTAAAATTCCAATATCTGAAAGTGAAATGATATTCTGTTATAAAACACAGGATGGAGTTAAAGTAAGAGCATATACAAGAACTTTCCTAAAATATTTATTGAGGAACACTTTAAAAAACAGTAATACTAAGATTGTTGTCAACCCAGCTGTGTACATTTTGGTGCAATTTCTAGTTGAGGTGAATGTAGATCTGGGATTGAACACAGAGTTGAAACAGAGTTTAAACAGCCTTGAGGCCACTGTACAGATGATTCTCAAAACTTCTTTTGTGTGTATACAGATGTACATGTATTTATTATAAGTCGTCATGACCTTCATGAATAATTAAAAGCATTCTTTCAGCATTTTATTCCTTTCAATAAAAACCTAGTTCTCTAAGCCTTTCCTTCTACAGAACAGATCTTCATAAAAGTAACTGCTTAATTAGTAGGACAATAAGAGTTTAAGACTGGACTCAAGCTGATTTCTCAGTTGCATATCAGGAAATTGCTTCAAATTAAAAAATTGATTATTGGGACAACTCAGTACAGCATCAGCTATGTAGTAATATATGTTGCTGTAGAGTAATAATAGCCATACTCTTTCAGCCCTGGTCAAAGAACTGCAGGATCCCCAAGGCAGTACTGATTAATGACAATATTCCATTTTCAGAAATGGGGAAAATGAAGTACAGATGGAGGAGTAACTTTTCCAAGATCCAGCAGCAGGAAAGTGACAGGGATGATAATAAAATGATTCTAGAAAAAGGCAGTTGTGCATATCTTTCTCAAAAGTTTACAGGCCCATTGAAACCAGGTGGCTGTCTTGTATAAAGCCTGGCTGTCATTCAGGCCCTGGGATCTGAGAGCAGATGTGCCACACAACAGTGTGACTTTAATATAGCTTCTGTGAAAATATGGGATCAAGTGATTCCACTTCAGAGGACCTTGTTTGCATAGGCCAGTACTTACAAGATAATAATCCTTACCAACTTAACTTCCTTAAATAGGATTATATCAGCAACAATCAAAACTTGAAAGCTAGCAGAGAGTGTGGGGCAAGCATGGGTTTTAACATAGGTGTTCTAGTGGTTTGCCACTCTGTAGACATGATAAATTTAACTTCATTGGCCTTTCAGGTCAGAAGGACATGTGTGCATAAAATAAGGGTATAAGTTATGAGAAGTAGCACTGTAAGTGGCTTTAGGGGGAAAAGTGTGTTCAATAATTTTGTTTTGTTTTGTTTTTAATCTTACCTTTAGTTGGAAACTATAGGCTGTGTAAGCATATAGAACATGCTTCATTTTGAACTACTGGCTGCTCCAAGTAGACTGGAGACATGTTAATGGCTTGGTAATTTTAGTATTTTCAATTTTTGAGCAATCTGAAAATCAGAGGAATCATAAGCCTCTCTTTATCAGTTTTCTCCTTTTTATGCTACAAATGACACGCTCAAGCATAGCATATGTAGAACTGCACTCACAATGTCCAATGAGTTCTGGCAATGTACTGAAAAAGGGAAGATTTTTGAGCTGTAGTTTCACTTGCTTAGTTACAGTCAACTAACCAGTGTGAACCCTGAGCTGTGATCCTTATAAGGTTTCTGATTTTTGTAGATTATGGAAAAAAACCAACTTGTATCTGCAATGTGCTTGTATGATTTTAATGTTATACTGATAAATTGAAGGAGGAATACTCTAATGCTTCTATCGAACATAATTAATGGGCACCTCAGTCTGAATTTTAAAATGCATTAGTGCAGAGTTATTCATGATGTACCTTATGTAGCGTAGAATTCAGGTAAGAGTCAATTTATTTTTTTCTGATGGCTCATCCATGGTCCATTAAAATTGTTCCCGAAGGTAAAAATGACATGATGTCTGCTAAAAATAACAGCCTTGATATCAAACATGCAAGATGGAACCTGAGTCTCAGAGGGGAAAGGACAGGTTTTCATGGGCATATGCTTGAGTCAGCAGCTAATGTATCAAAAGATTCCCCCATGTCTAACCTAAAATGTTCCTGTTACTGATTAGGTCAGCATTTTGACCTGGTGACAAGAAAGTGAATTTTCAAGTCTCAGACAAACTGACATTTACCCTTGGGAAGGAGGCAAAATGACCCATGAAGTTTCCATCTGCTGATAGAATAAACATCTGTAGTACTCATGACTGGCATGAGCTCAGTAGCAGTGGAGTGATCTCTGGCCTCCTCACTTAGATTGCCATTGAATAGCAATGGCTTCAGATGGAAATTACCTCTGAGACTCCTCAAAAGACTGGATTCTGCCTACTGAAAGTACCAGAAAAAATACAGCCTGAAGCATGCACAAAGTTTAAAGTTTTACATGAAAGGTGAATATGAAAAATGAACTATTCACAAAAATATGTGCTGGATAGCCACAGGTAACCAAACCATGAGGGCTCTTTGGCAGATAAATCTCTGTGATGGGTCAGTGGACACAGAGGCTTCGACAGGAAATCACAGGTCCTGTGTGCATTCATGCTTGTGAATATAATTTTCTATCTCTATTATAGTAGTTCTTTTCATATATTAAATAAATACACAAGTAAACTTCTATCAAATATCTTAGCTCTTTATTGTACAAGGATAAGTTTCATTATACTGTAGATAATAGACACATCGCTCCACTGTGCTGAAACCGGAGATTTTTTTCCCCATGACAGCTTGGAAGAGAAACTACTTAACATTCCAAAAGAAGGAAGCAAATGTTCAAAGAGGAGGAAAGTTCTTGTGATTTAAAAGGAAAGTTGACTACCTCAGAAACAACTAAACTGTTTTCTTTAGCAAAACTGTTTTTTCTATTAATGAAAGAAACTATGCCTGATTCTTAAGCCACAGTATTTCTACTACCTATCCACTGGTTTTATGTACAGAAAAAAAGCAGGAGACTCGCACTCAATGGTGACAGGAACATTCTGAAAATGATGGATCATTTGAAAGCAGAATGTTACATTCTTTTCTGGTCTAAAAGTAAAAACAAAGTCAATGGCAATCAATTCAACCAGGCAATTCCAGATTAGTATATTCATTCTTTAATTTCTAATGTCACTGCTACACATTCAGCTTGCCATTCTAACTGCAACATTCACTTCTAGAAGTACAATCTGCTAGGAACATTAGCAAAACACTTACCTAAATAAGTCTATAGTCTGATTTCTAAAATACTTCTATGCAAATTTCATAATTGATGTGGTTCCTGTTCTTAGTCCTAAAAATGTCATTAAGTTAGTTGCCAATGTCTATCCCCTAAATGACATGTAAATTTTAAGTTATTCTATTTGAGCATTGCAATCATTTTTTTACAAAAGGTTTGGGTTTCCAAGGTTATTCAAATGTAAAGACTATGAAAAATATGAAGTAATTACATACCATATATGCTTTTATTTTATAGTTATTATGATTTTAAAAAGATGGAAACTATCAAAATAATTCCATTTCAATACTGGTTTCTCTTCCCAGTTTTAATCTTTAAATGAGCATTCCTGATTACACTAGTGCGAGTCTATTAAAATCTATTTATTAGTCTAACACAGTCATAAACCCAAAAGTTAACTTTCCAAAGGTTAATGGCACCAAAAATGCTTAGGAGTGTAATATCAGTAGAGTACTTTGTCTAGAATTCTTACTATATTCATTTGGAATCAGATCTTTTTTTTCCCTTGGTAATATCCAATTTAGGAGATTCAGTTCTAGAAGATCCATAAATTAATTGGGAAATAATTTTTAGGAAAGTTGACATCTTTGAGTGATGTATGAAATGCTTCTAAGGCTTCTTTGTGGCACTTGAAAGATTACACAGATACAATTTCTTGAATTTCTAATGTGAATTCATGGCCCTAAATTGCTCTTGCCCTCAGGGAAGGTGCAAACCTGGTACTACCCCTCCAAGATCCCATCATGCACTTGACCCAAAATCATGGTAGTTTCCTGTACCGTTCATAGTGGTGTAGAAATCTGTGTGATGAATAATTAATTCCTAGTTGAGGATCTACAGAACTTCATCTGTATCAAAAATATTTCCTTTTTTTCCCCTGCATTCTACAACCCAGAAAAATCTTTCCCAATTCTTCCTGCTCTGTGTATATCAGACTGTCTAATAGAGCTGTCCACCATCAGAGGAGAATGGTTGTCTTGAAAACTTCTGCTATTTTTCAGGTCAAAATTTTTTTAATCATCATTACACCATATGAGAACCTAAGGGAAATAAAGAAAAAAACCTGTACTCATCATCTTCCATAGAAAGCTCATTTACATAACCAATGCTGATGATGATGTAAACAAGTTGAATGCACATTTGAATCAGACAGACAATCCCAGCTGTTCCCAGTCAAATTGTTCCCCACGTCGTAAACAGAAAGGATAACATGGATTCCCTTCCATGCCCACGTCTCTTGTGTTTTGTTTTTGCAGGCTCTGTATCACGGAACAAATACTGTATGAACAGCTCAATACGTTTTCTTAGTGGATGCATGGCTGAGCTATAAAATACTGTATATGCTGATATAAAGCCTTTGCAGTATTACATTCTCTGTCAAAGCTTGTTCAAATAGTCCATTAGACTGGATTTTGATTGTAATATTAGTAGCAGAAAATGCCACACTTCGTGTAACAGAGTAGTTTTGAACTTGTAGTTCACTGCAGCATCTGGGCTAAAAAACACCCTTTCCATCAATCCCCAACTCTGGGCAAAGATAATGTCTTAATGTACAGATCTCTGTTGTCACTCCTCTATCTGAGTGCCTGGGGTCTCATTGCAGCAAACTCATGAAATAAACATGATCAATGATGATGTCACAATTTTCACCAAGCAGACTTTTTCAATCATTAAAATTTATGTGATTGCCATTCATGATGAAAATGGGGGTTTATTTGGGATTATTCTGTTTTATTGAGTGGACTTCCATACTTTGCAAAAGAATTGAATAAAAAGTTGAGTTATGCCCAAAGAATGTTATGCCCATGGAGATTGAGACTGAGTGCACTCAGGGAAGATTGATGAGATTGATTGAGCATCAAGTTAGTGGACACTAAGTTTTAAAGCTACTTCTTCCTAAGGTAACATTGGATGTTCAATTCCATGGTAAATTACCCCAGCTTTGTAGAAGCAGCTGTGTGCATCTTTCTTCCCTGCCTCGTTCGGTGGCCCCATGAAGGCAGTGGTCGTTTTGTCATTTAGTGCAGGATTAAGGGGGATAGCTACATATTAAATTGTTGATAACCATCATTCTCCAATGGGCTATGCAATACATGCATTTGGTCAAGGATGAACCATGTGTTTCCCTGCAAAGTTATGAAATAGATAAATTTCACTTGAAGCAAGTTAGAACTTCATTAAGTATGTGCTTTGACTCCTACTCGTGATATACCAAGTTGTTCGACACTGGTAATTTCTAAAACCAAGAAATTGAACACTAGAGAGAGGAGGTATATGATTTTCTAATGCGGACTGTACTTCCCTATAAAATAGAGATTATTTCATTTTACTCAAAAAGCCATTCCTTCTGTAAAATGAGGAATTTTGAATCACCCTTCTGACCATCTGTGCCTTGGCTCATTGAAGTTTTAAAGTACGGTGATGGATGAATGTATGTGAACATCTTAATCCAAGGGAATTCTTCTCCTTCTGTGAAATAGGAAGGTTTTCCAGTTATTGCTCTTTGTGCTCCTAGTAAATTAGAGTCAACAAAGGAAGCATTTTCAATCACCAATTGACTTATTAAAATGTTTATTCCTAGAGTTTATGCAAGAAGCACTTGCTTTCTGTACTTCAGGATATATTTGCCATGCTAATCTCTTCTAAAAAGTCAATTTGGTATGAAAATAAGAAACAAAATATGACTTGAACTTTTAATTAGAGCACCTTAGAGAGCAAAATATGACTTTAATTCCAGGCTCTGAGTGGATTGTATGAGGAAACCAACAGAAAAAATAATTTTAACTCAGATCTAGTGTCACTGTTTGTTCAGCTTGCAGGCAGTTGGGTGTTACTTATATCAGAGCAAGCATTATTTGTACATGATGTAAAGTGCATGTATATTACAGCTTTTATTTATCTTCTACCATGCTGTATTTTCAGGTGTTAAGCATCTATACTTAGGGGTATAGATGCTGAAAGTGTGTTGAAAATGTAACATAACTCTTGTGTTCTCTACTCTCCAAATTCTAGTAGACATTAATACAGGCTTTGTCTTTACAAGTGCCTTGCAAAAAAGGATTACTGATGGACGTGCATGTGGTTGGTGAATCTGCAGGCACAGCAATAGTTCCAGGTTCTTGGTTGACTTCTTTGACCACTGAGATTGTAGCTGTTGTGAGCAGGTCTACAAAGCCCAGACTGTGACCTTCAACTTCTTGAGACTCAAAATTTGGTGAGGCCATAGTCCCTCATTCATCTCTTGCAGGAGAAGCACCAGCAAATTCTGTTCCACACTCCTGTCTTTCTATTGCCCCTTCCCAAAGCTGTTCATGTCACTGAGCAGCAAACAAGCAGGACTCCTATCTGATTGAAAGAAGATTGGGAGGGGAAGAGCCTTATTCTTCAGCCACATTATTTTCCAGTTTAACTCATTGCTTTGCTGACAGCAGAATGCAGGGGTTAACTATGCAGGACTTTTTGAGCAGCACTAGGGCTGAATATGAAAGCACAACCCACCACTGTAGAGTCACCTCCAGCTCAGGACAGGAAAATAACTGAAATGATCCCTTCCATAACTGCAGGTATTGCAGCTCAAACCCAGAAATAAAATACCACATCATGAGTCAATGCAGCTGGAAGGTACCTCAGTGTATGATACCTCAACTCCAGGTCCTATCACAAACAGAAAAAACCTACCCTTAAAGATCATAAGCCATGGCATTATGATGCATCCCTGGAGAATATTATTTCAGTCCTGCATGCTGTTAGTAATGCAGGAAACTACAGAAGGGAAAATACATTGCAGTTGCGTGTTTTCCTAGTTCAGTACTGTTCCCTGGCAAGTGTGTTGTCCTGTAGGCACAGCCTACTCTCATAACTTCCCAAACACCATGGCCACTAGGGTGATAAGTTAATGACCAGACTCTCTGTCTTGACTGAGATGCATTCATTAATTTAACCTTATACTTTGCAGGTCATGGAGTTGCAAGTTTTGCTAAGCAGTAACTGAGATATTATTTATACTCTTCTTTGTATGTACTGTTAGTGAAGATGAATACACTCCTAATTTAGTTGAATTTGTCACAGATCCGGGCACCTGTCTCTCTAGCTGAGCTCCTCTACATCTCAGCTGTGGATATTTTGAAATACTTTGGCAACTGATCTACAGCTTCACTGGTTTAACAACATACTTCAGCTGCAAAGTTATTTACAAACTTTACTGATCAAGCTGCATATTCTTGGGCTGAATTTCCTACAGACAGCACTTTACAGATGGAATTGAATTCTTTACTAATCGTAAGCAATGAATTCATTTATTTGATTAGCAGTAATTTGCATTATTTGCTGATTATGTTCTCCAATTCCCACCGTTAAGAGCTGTGCTGCGTTGTTAGTGCTGGTTAATCACTTACTATACTGTACTTCAGAGAGGAAGGCATTTTGGTTATAGATAAAGAGATCTTTGTCTTCAAATACTTCTAGAAAACACTTCTTCCATGTCACATAGGGGAAGACATAATTTTTTAAAAAAATATTACAGGTGAAAGCACATTTTCCTGTGAAGGTAGGTTTTTTGTTTGTTCTACCATTTTTTAAATTTCTCATCATTTGTTATGGTTATGGAGGTACTGTTTCTATGGCCAATGCATGGGATGGTGAAGAGCTTTACTCACCAGTGGTGAGTTAGGAGGGGACCACAGTGTGTTCTGCATACCGCACTGGGCCAAATTGCCTTTTTTTATCTTCTTCTGTGTATATCTAAGCATATCATGGTGCAATTCCTCTGTAAATAAGTAAAATCCATGCAGGAAACACTGTACAATCTTGTCTTTGTAAAAGTCTACCTGAACTCTCTGCTGTCAATCTCCTCTGGACAGCTTTTGCAAGCATTTTTTACAAAACATCTCTAAAATACCTGGCAGTCTCTGTTCCAGGCAATTAAGCCTTCCCCTCCACCTAGTCAAAGAAAGTATTATTTACCTAACTATGCAGTGCTTAGAGTAGGAAATTTTTCTCACCCACTGAAGTGGTTCCCACCCGTCATTCAAAGAACTCAAAACTCACCAGGAAAGTTTTCACTCCCTTGCTGGCTGAGAGGGATGACAGAGTCAGGTTTACCAGCCAGAGCTGTGCCCTGTGATTTCATTAACAAAAGGCAAAATTAGCTCACTGGTAAATAATCTGAAGAGTTAAATCAGTCCTGGCCCCTGAATTGCATCCAGATAAGGAAATTAATTTTGCATAGTTGGTTTATTCAGAATACGGTACAAAAAGACTGAGGTTAAGTACTGCAAATGAGGAAAATAAGCCTTTTGCTTAATCAAAGATATACAATACAAGTGGACTCTGAATTACAAGGGATATGACTTAGTCAAATGCATAAAGATCCAGTGATTAATTTTTTCCTTGTTGGCTAAAATTTATTGGAATTTAAATAAGGATAGAAATGGAAATATTATTTTTGACTTCCATATTGAACATTTATCTCTAAATTTTGTTTTGCTTCCAAATTTGGGGCTTATGCAGCACATATCTGTGAATGAGTAGGGACTGCTAAAAACCTATGGTTTAAAACCTATGGTTTAATTTCTCAGTTTCAAAAACCATGGTTAGCATCATGGTTGGCGTTCTGAAAGCTTCACCAAAAGTAGGCATGAAAAATGTAATGCAAATTCAAAGGCTTAACTCTGTCTAAAGTTGCAATTGTTTTCCAATTTATGTCACTTTAGATTTTTGTACATTAAATTTTTTGTGGCCTTTTAGAACTTCATCCTTTGGTGTGCCCTGAGATCATTCTGAAAGTCCTTGTAGCTGGGTTACTAGTCTGCAGTTCTCCAAAACCCATAAGAATTGTCTTGAAATCTTGGTGTTACATCAGAAACCTCTATTTTTCTGCACCAAGGTACTTATAAGCAAAAGATTACATATTACTACATTATAGTAATTTCATACCTGACTGCCTCTAGAACATCTTACTGAGTACTGCTTGGTCTTGGGGATTTGCTCATTATTCATTTTACCAATCTGTTTTTAATTCTATGCTACTGATACTTGGATTTGAGATGGTCTGTCGGACATGTCCGTCATAAAGAACATTTTTGGTACAATTTAACTGCATTCATTTTCAAGAAGTGTAGCAGAAAAAGTTCATTCTTTTGGACATCTTTCTCTCTGTAAACATGTATTGGCCCTACGGACTCTTGCACGTTTGAAAGATACTTTCAGCAAGTTCATCACTGATTTTGGTTTTCCAAAATGTTTTATACCTATCCTGCTTATATTTGTGTAGAAATACAATTTTTTTAAAACATCTAAACATCTAAATTCTATCACTGATTACATATTTCAACTATAGTTCTCTTTTTAAAATCATTTAGTTACTAACACGCAATTTCTCCCAGTCTAGAAGCTTTTAACCATTGTAACCAATTTCATTCACCTACAGATTACACCTTCTAAGTGAGTTTCCATAATAAAAAGAGAGGTTCCTTCTGATAAACTGATAAACTTAAACATTTTTATGTAGCTCTCGTCTGGAAATAGAAAACTGATACATCAAAACTCTTGGCTCTCTTTGGTGTGATCTGCCAAGTATATTGAATGCAAATACATTATACTTCTCTGTTTGTGCCTCACTTAAAGTGATGTTCTTTACAACATTCCTCCTCTTTTTTTTTTTTTTTTTTTTCCTTCTATTTTGTTTCTTTCACTCTCTTCTTGATTTTCCAACAAGAGGCTTCTGGAGCTGGCTTGGGCTTTCTGCCCTTCAGGATCCCTTGACTCTCCCATACTGTTTCTGGTTACTCGTCAGTACAGATTCTACTTTCAAATGCAGAACATGTGGGATCCCAAGGCTCAGAAATGTAGGAACAGGCTTTAGTTCTGTAAATTTGAGTGATTTTTACATAAAGTTACATTTTTCAGACAGTACAACTTTTCATTTAGCTCCAGTAGGTTTTGTACCATAGTCTGAGTCTTTCAAATTCACTCAATCAAATTATAGTAACTAATCCTGTTATTCCCTCAGTCTTGTTGATACTTTGAGAATTTTAAATGCCTCCTGAAATCTACTAAAATGGTAAAAACTTAATGAAAACAAAAAGTATCTCCTATAAAAAGATAATTTTTTCCTATGTATGGTGTAAAAACAGTGAATTTGAATGTGAAGGTGTCTGCAGTTTTGCATCTCAAGCAAAGCTGCTATAGATGGTTACTTCATTCTGGTAACATAATTGGTCTGCTGGCATTACACCCACATTACTTCAAGGGATGGAAATAAATTTATAAAATGCTGCATAAAGCCTGAAATGGCCACCTTTAAGTTTAATCTTCCCCTTAATGCTGTAGAGTCTATAAAATATGCATTAATTCAAGTTTTTAATAGCTTTTATTAATCCATCTTTCCTTTGTAAAGGAGACAATATCTAATATATATGGTCCCTCTCTTTATGCTTTCAACCCCACAATAAATCTAATTATCTTACCTTGGTTTAGAGTTACTTTTAGCCGCATTTGGTTGTCTGAAGCATGCAAAGCTATAAATATCTCCTGCTCTGCTGATATCCTTACATCCAGGCAGTCAATACACAAGGTATATGGTATAGGTGTACCCTAGATCAACTGACTGATTTTTAATGCCTTTCCACAGAACATAAAATTTTAACATATTGGTGAAAGAATCATTGTTGTGTGATGTACGCCAATTAATATGTTTGTATTGACTATGTACTTTTCCTTTAAGTATGTGCTTTCAGTAATATCCTTCAGCTTGCTGCTTTCTTAATGAACCTTCTATATTATATGGGAAAACAATGCAATAAAAGAAATTACATGAGTAGAACAAGGCTACCACTGACTTCAGGTATTCAATCACAAAATAATATTAAAACTAATCATGGGCTGTTGCTTCAACACCTAAAAGTATAATAAATGCATGACTGCATGCTTAATAATTGACATAAAATACATAAAAGCTAGAGTATAGCTGGGAATTAAAAGAGGAAATATAAATTTCTCCTCTTTGTACTACAGGGATGTTTGTAAGCTTCCAGTAGCTTTCTGAAAAGAAAAAGAAAAAAAAAAGTGCAGAGAAGGCTCCTACTTGTTTCTGTAGGTTTTGTGGATTTCAACCTGGAACACTGTTTTCAGTCAGCCTCTCTGTCATGGGCTTTCATAATGACAGCTGGACAGAAGAGTTGAAAGATTTTGTTTTCTCTCACATTTGAAGTGTATAAAATTCTTAATTTTTTCCTATAATTTCATCATTATAAATTATTTAAAAAACCATGTCTTGAGGATAACTGGTTCCTATTTTTAATGGAATATGTAACATTACTGTGAAACATACTGCCACTTGCCAAGTACGTGTCTAGATTCCATAAAAGGTAAAATATTTAGACTCTGATGGGATTTTGTCTTCTGATTCACCAAAATCCAGCTGAATCAACAATGTTGGTTCCCTGTTTTCTAGGAGAAATAGGCAGCCCACCAGAAAAAGTGAGGGGAGGGTGGCAGAAAACTCAGTGATTACAGGCACCTGTAGAGGAAAGCAGGTTAGAGAGGGATTAAAAACTGATTTGAGATAAAGGAAATGGAGGACAAGAGAGCAGGTCACCCTAAACTTGCCCAGTCCCGTGCCCCTGGCCCTTTCTTCCCCCAGCCTGGGTGCCAGTGAAAGCTGCCCTTTGCTGGCTGCTGCCTGAGGCAGTGCCAGGGCTGAAGGGCAATCCCTGCACGGGCACCTGGAGCTCCAGCTGCCATGGGAGGGAGGATGAGCAGCACTGATATTTGCTGTCCAGGACCTGTGCACCATCAGCTGAGCCTCGTTTGCAGAGAGGGCAGAGGAACAGCAGGCACTGCTGCAGGGGCTTCTGCAGGGGGTACTCATGAATTCCAGTGCTAAACCGGAAAACCTTGAGGCTCTGTGGAACAGATGAAGGGCTGAAAGCCTCTGCCATGGGAAGACCAGCAGATGGTGGTACTTTGTCAGTCTCAGCTGGTGGGTTATAGGCTGTGTTAGGAATCTTGGGAACACCAGGTTTGTGACAGAGCAGCCATAAATGGGTAATCAAGGGATGATTCTATCTCGTAGCAGCCTTCTTGAAGCTTTCCTGCCTTGCTGCACCTGATGTAATCAGTTTATATGTGTTTGCTGGAGTTCTTTTCTTTTAGATACATTCTGAGTGAATGAAAACATTGGCTTGATGCATGCATAAGGTGACAGGCTTGTCAATGAGCTGAAACAACTATTGCTTTGTGTTAGCAAGTTTTGGTAGATGATACTTTTGCTGTGAAACACTGTTTCTCATCATTTACCTTTTCTGGTAGAGCCCTGAGTTCTGAAACAAATACCATTATGCTTCAGACCAGCTTTCTGTAACATTACATTGCAGTACATCCAGAAGCAAGGTGTGAACATGAAACTAGCCATTGTTACCATCTTAAGATCAGTACAGTCCAGCAGCTCCATGCTTAGTAGGTACCATGGAACAACTTTCATCCTTGCTGAGTCCAGAAATGTGAGTTCTTGATTGCAGCTCTCAACTGATTTTACCCCAGTTCCTTGTCAGAATCAGAAATATAAAACCTGAAATATGAAAATCCAAACAGGAGTCTAAGGTAGCCAATTAAGATAGGAAGGATGTGTTATTGTAGCCTGCTATTCAGTGGGCTTTGGTTCATTTCTTTGTTAATCCAAGGAATGCTTCTATAACTCTGAACAAATCAATTTTGCCTGCAAACCCTCTTTGTTAAATTAGAATGAAACTTCAGGCTCACAGGAGAAAATCTGAAGTAGGTTAACTTAGATGTTGTTCAGAAAAAAGAAAAGTAGCAAGAAAGGAGAATTTACAAACTATTGCAGGGAATTGAGAGTAGAGGTGCTACTGAGGGAGGCAGTGGGATGAGGATGGCAGGGGATGAGGATGGCAGGTCCTTTCCTGCACTGCTTCTCACTGAGTGGGGTACCAGCAATGCAGGTCTGAGGCATGGGCAGCATGTTTGCCTTTCTGCTGCTAGTACCAGGGAAAATGACAGCCTGTGGTGCCCAGAATCACCCTGTGGAAGGAAGATGGAAGTGAGCATTAAACAAGATGGTGGGATGGGGGAAGAAGAGAGGAGAGGTAAGCTGCTTTCATGTAATGCTTTTGCAGTAGAAAACAAGGAGAATGAGTAGAAAGATTTTACATTTTTTAAAAAAAATCCTGATATGCTTTCCAAATATCCAACACAGGAATATTGCCAGGGGAAAGGAAGCCAGCAGAGGAGACCTTTATTGCTTTCTTATTACCTTTTTTCCATGTTATCACTCAAGTGTTTGAAATCCCAGAGCATGTTGTTCCTAAATTCTCATTAATAAGCCCCACTATAAATATGAGTATGCTATTTTATAAGTACTGCATTTCTAAATTCCCTTTGGGCAATAAATAAGAGAGTCAACTCCCTGGAAACTAGCAGAATTAAGAAGCTGTAATGTAATAGCAGTGTCTGTCTCCTGAGCTAGCATTGTTTCAAGCTTTCATCCATTATTCTCTCTTCATCCCACCAGTAAAGCCAAGAGAAGGGAGCATTGTCAGTGACACTTCCACTGAGAAATAGTTGTCTCACTCCCAGTAACTGCCAGTGATGCTACAGGCAACGAAATGTTACTCACATAAAGCTGGTAAAAAACATCCATGGTGGGTCTGAATGCATTGTGAGGCAACATCCTGTGAAAGGGCTGGGGAGGCTGGGGTTATTTGCCATGATGCATGGTGGCTTGGAATAGAGTGATGTCTGCACTTGCCAGCATTAGCATGGTCTATTCTGTTTATTTAAGCAATGTGGCCTACAAGAGAATAGAAGTCAAATGCCAGTTCGGCTTCTAAGGCTACTAGTTTAAAAAGTTTTAAATTGATGATTTGCAGGTTTCTCATATAAGAAGTCCAATTCTGTACCTAAGGCAGGATATTCACCCTCCATAGTTATTCGTAGTTACTCACTAACCATAGTGACCATGAAAAGGGTTTGGTGACATTTTTCAAAGTTCATTTCCACTGACAACAGTGCACAAAGATAGCAACAGTGGGACACTTCAATTTGCAATCCATGTTAAGAACTAGAGAGATGATAACAAATCAAACAGTTGGGTTTAATAGATGAATATTTTGCAGATGACAGGGACTATGACTGGTCTGCTTCAGACAGCAAGTTGTGAAACATGTCTCCACCATGCAACCTCTACAGAATAGTTAGGTCAGTCAGTTTGAATCTCTGAACACCTGAATTTTCTTTCCAAAATACAGCTAGTGAAATCGTGCCCGGTCTGTCACTTTTCTTTATTACAGCTGTGTTTCCTGCTGGCATAGATGGTGCAGAGCTGACTCGAGCACGAGTTAAGAGTGACACCAAGTGGTTAAGCATTGTATTTCGAGGCGATTTTTTCAAAGTATCTTTCTGGTTTATCTTTGATTTTGAAACACCACTCTTGAGTTTTTTCTTCTAAACAGTCCTGATTATGTCACTAAATATATTTTCTTTAAATAAACAGACACAGGCTCTCACTTTTTTTATAAGCAAATAATTCACAAATTTATGCTCCAATTATTTCTGTCCGTATAATACAATTTGCATAAAATTTCTTTCCTCCAGAATAAGGCAAATTCTGGGTTTTAAGGAGGTATGTGTTGAGAAACGTGGAACTGTTTTCAAAGAGGAATAAGAAAGCAGAAACTGCACTATAATTATTTAACTGTAGAACAGTAAAAAGAATGAGCAGCAAAATATGCTTCTGGGTAAGGACACTTCAGGGCAGTCATGCTAGAATAATGCACATTTCTTTCTCCTACGCCTCCTTTTAAATGGTAGATACCTGGTGACAAACTGTTCCCCTGTTTTCTTCCTCAGCAGAGCTCTGTGAAGGACAGGTGTGAGGTAGCCCACTTACAACCCTCCTGAGAAAACCAAAATTGACAGAACTCTTGAATTAGAGCCTACTGCCAGAGAGCTCTTTAAATGATGGCCTCATTCATATAATCAGCAAAATAACAGCTCTGATGAGAGTTCTCCCCTCCCTTATCAATCAGACTGTGATTCTTGGTAGCTTTGTGAGCAGCCATTTCTCTGGAATTAGTTAATCACTGTTCTTCCAGAAAGAAACGATCTGCTAGCCTGAGGTGTTCCTTTTTGTGGCAAGTAGGAAGACTAAGTCAAAGCAGATTTTTTTACCGAGTAACCTGATGATCCCAGCCAAAGCTCGCAGTGCACAGAAGTCCAGTACTTTCACTTCTGCGTCAAAAACACAAAGGAAAGGGAGCCAGTGTCAAAGAGCTCTTGGGCAAATGACAGACAGAAAAAGCCTGTAGCCTATCTGGAAGAGAAGCCCAACAAAGGGAGCACTGGAGGGAACAACAGTCATATTGCAGAATGAACACAAGTTAGAATAGCACTCTTTGGAAAGGCTCTGAATTCATGGCCAGTCCTGCTACCCACATGGAAAATTGTAGTTTTGGAGTTGCCTGCATTAAAAGTTATGGCAAAGACAGACCAATTAGAGGTCTGTGGATAAAAAAAAAATAATTACTTAGGTCAAATTGCTATGCTTTCTAAATATGTCATAATTAAATAACAGCCTTTCCAAAAAAAAAAAATAAAAGGGCAGCTATTTCAACTACAGACACAAAACTGTTCCCATAAGTGAATTTTGGCATCAATAGTAAGCTCTCTGCTGTTCATGTAAGACAAGAGATTTTGTGCCACTGAGTTGGAAGGTGACAATGTTTTTAGATGGTGCCCTTGTGATCTCAGTAATTATCACATCCCTTGCCAGGGTAACAAACTAGCAGAGTAAAATACAGTTTGCTGGTAGAGTTGTGAGAATCCAAGTAATTCAACTGCTGCTTGATGTGTCAGGATGGAGTGAGAAAAAAACTGCAAGGGACCCACTGTGTTTTGTGGAAATGTAAGAGTAGAATCACCGTAAAGGGACTATAGGCACTTTATATTAATGTCTCCTGTTGATGTTCTATTTCAAAATTTTTATGTAATTTTTTTTGAGTTTCAGTAAAACCTGTGTTTGAGCAGTGTTGTTATATTTTTTTCTTGCCAATCAGAATCTGCTAATAGTGAGTTCTTCAATTTTGCAGTTAAAAAAATAATATTTTTCATTCCATGTATGTGTTTTACACAGGAATTGTGAAGCTCTTCATTAATTCTTTTGTGTGCCTGTTAACTGTCGTTGCTTTGGCAACTTCTTCTTCATGTGTTCCATTTTTCCACTTAATGGCTCAACAACCATTATCTTTGTGCGATATCATTATCAGTCAAATTTTTTAAGACACAAAATCAAGTTTGTTGGTAATAGTTGCTTTCATGGCTTTTTTTTTTTTTCTTGGCTATAAATATGACTGGGTTTGTACACGGGGGTTTAAAACACTTTTGAGTTTTAAATGAAAAGTAAAAATTCTGGGTGCAAGGCCTCAGGGGACTGGTTTAGGTGTGAAGTGCCACCAAAGGCAACACCCAGCAATTTCTGGCCAGGCCTCTCAGTGCTCACCATTCAGGGATGGGGCAGCTGTTTTGGTGCCAGAATTGCCCAATTTCCCTAGAAATCTGATGTTCTCTCGTCAGGAATTGAAAGTTACCTTATAAGAAAAACTGCAAAAAGGCACTGCTTCTGCCATAAAAGGAATTCCATATGGCTCCCCATTTCCCACATTAAAAATCATTTTGCTGCTCTTCATTCATGCTTTAGCCAGATGAGAGTTATGTTAGCATCTTTTTTTGCAAAAGGGCATAGAGATAGCACAGAGAATAAACAAAATTAAAAAGCAAAATTATTGTTGTCAATCAGTGGAAAAATAGGATGGTTCCAAATGTTTCATTTGAAATCTGTATCTCACACCTGAGGCCAATGGGAGATTGTATCAGCAGGTATTAAGAGAGGATGCTGTTTGACTCCATTTGCAATAGCTTTATATTAATTTAATTACTAATAAGCCAAATTCTTCAGTGGTTCATGCCTACAAATATCAAGAGAGTTCCAAGACCCTAAACAGTTGTCATTGGAAGATAAATACTCAATTTCTCTCAGGGTGATGTAAGCATAGAAGAGCATTTTTCCAAGATGGAGATCCAGGAGGGAGAGCATACTTGTGTTTGGTTTGTTCTAATGTGGATTGGAGTCCTACATGGAAGAAAAAAATCACCTTCACTCTCAAGATCCAGGCAGGTTTTGTGACATATGAGGCACCATATGGGATACTGCTGAATCGTGGGACTCAATTTAGCTCTTGCTAAAGCTGTTTTATCTAAGAGATATTTTGAATTGTTTTCATACAGTTTACAGGAGTTAATAAAATATCATATGAAACTGTCTCTGAATCCATCAAAAGCATTTTGAATCTCCACTGACAGAAAAAAAAAAGGCTGAGAGCTGTTTAATATTTACTTGCCTCCCTTGAGGTACTAATCAAATCAGCAGTAACAAAGTGACCATGAAATTTTGCAGTATTATCAGGAACACTTTAGAATTGTCACTTTTTTAAAATGTAAATCAAATATGTATTTCTGGTAAGTTCTCTGTTGACCCAAGCAGAATGGTTATGATGCATGACAATTCTGGTAATTTTTCTGCCCGGTACTAGAGTAGTGAAGCACCAGACTTTGAAGGAAAACTCAGCAAATATTTTATACAGTTTGTGCTTTCAAAGGCCATGGGTAGGACCAATTTTTACAGCAAGAATTGAGAGTTGATGTGGTCGATGTTAGCTTGAGGTAAGTAAGGTGAATTCTTGGCTTTTCTATTTCCAAGGAGCCTCTCTAGGTGCTATTTATATAGTATTGATATAGCTTTTTTCTGAGACTGAGTATATCCTTTTGTTCTTTGTTCCTTTTATTTTAAATGATCTGTTGAGGTTTCCAAAGGCTTCTATAGGCTTATCTGGTGACGACTCCTTACCATAAACTTAACAGACTTTTGTCACAATACAAAAGGAAAACAATCAATCCTCTCTTTACCAAAACAATACCCTCACCTCTGTCCCAGGAAAACTCCTACAGTTTTCCACAGAAATTCTGTATCTGCTGTTTAGAAGAACTTTAAGGGAAATTTCTTAAAGAACCGAAAAGCAGCTGAGTGCAGAGAAATCTGCTGGCAAATGCATATCATCGATATACAAAATAAAACCTAAATTTGTATCTCTTAATGATATACAGTTGATATATGACATGAGACTAAAGTCTCTGTTAGGAATTCTCATCTAGTAGCCAAGGTGCAGTTGCCAAAGTATTTTCTTTAAGAATGCCCTGGGTACTTCAGCTGCTTTTTCCATGTTGCATTCACCTCCTCAGGTGTGGGTTTAAACCTCTATCAGCCCTTATTATTGCACATTATTAACTGACAAGTCATAAATTATTATTCATTATATTTCAATGAGATAATGATGCATGAGGTCTTAACAAATCATTCAATAAAATCATGCTGTGCATGTTAACTTTAGAGTAATACCCTATTCACACAGGGCAGAAAGGAAAAGAAAAAGAGTCAGTAATGAAGGACTGAAAATTAAAAATATTAATTCCTTTTTCTGTCAGAATTAACTTGCCTTGTATAACACACCAGGAGAACCTATGTTTTTCCTATTCTAGGTTTTCTACTTCTTCACCACAACAAAAAAGTACAACTAATCAACAATCTTGTCCTCTTTATAAGTGGTTTCTGCATGTTTTCTCCTGCTTCTTAGGTTCTTACACTTTTCAAGACTTGAAAATCGGTGGTACCTTTGGGCATGGACCACATTTAGTCACATTTCTTGGAGGAAACATGAAATTGTTTTGGCAGATAATAATTTTTAAAGAAAATTATTTTTCCAAATTTTATTTCACCTTTTTTCACATATACCAATTAAGTTATTTTACTCTTTTTTTACTTCTGTTTCTATTTGCCAGGACACCTAACAAAGATTTCATTTGCATTTTTCATAAAAAGAGAGACCAGTTTGGTGATTGGTATAAAGAGAAAATTGAAAGAACAGGCATTTTGGTAATTCCTCTATCCCAGAATAGAAGAACCAGTCTTGTACTTTTTTCACAGTTATGGTCCATTAAGGAAAATCATTGTTCAGTGTATTCTGTACTCTTCTGTTAATTTTAGTGGAAATATCTTAGAAAACCTTGAAACTAGTATTTTTCAGCTTTGAAACTGTCCTATACATTCCTAAAGGAATTAAATGTAATTATACAGAACTTGCCCAAATATGGATTATCATTCTTTCTGTTTGATTTTTAATATTTTAGAAAATAAATCCCTTACACTTCTTTCAAATGGTGTAGATGGGACCAAAATGGCATCAGGTTTATTGCTTTATGTTAAATGCTATACAACTATTTCAACTGAAAATGCATAATGAAATTTGCAGTAATAGGGTTGTCTTAGTGGTTGAAAAACATTCTGCATTCTGATATATTTTAATGAATATTTTGAAAACCTCAGAGACTAATTTAGATTTTCTCTGACATTTTGCAAGTACTTCATTAGCGTTATGTTTCCCCCAGCATTGGCAGGCATTCTTAAAATTGAGTTAATGAATAAACATTGCAACAGTCATCTAAAATAATTTCCATCCTTGTCCCTGTAAACATCTATACATTCAGTAACAACCAGAAGACAAGGCCAATTCAGGAAAGCTGCTCTGGGGAGAGATTATGGGCAAACAATGCTGATTTCAAATATCAGAATTAAGAGCAAAATCAGTGACTGTTTACTGCACAACAATAACAACATCATAAAGATCAGCAGGATCCTCTCAGTGAGCAGGAGTGACAGCAGAACACCAAACTTGAGGACTTTTAAGCCATTATATTCAAGAAAATATCAACCCTCTATTTTTCCCTATATGGCCCCAATATTTATACTAAAGCTGTGGTAAGATTAGAACAATCAAAATTTGTATTGCCTGCAGAATCACTGCTGCAGCTTCCCTTTGGCATAATGGACACACAGCGTGTCCTGTGGCACACCAAAAAAAAAAGCAGGAAGTTTTCCCCAGCAGCTGCAGAGGTCACTAGGCCTGCTAATGTTGTGATTTTGGAATTACAGACTTCTAAAAGACGGGGAGCACAGATGGATTGGAAGATCACAGACTGTCAGGCACTGCACACTGCATAGAATTAGGCAGTAGGGCACTCTAACAGTAGTAGAAAAGCAAATCAAAGATGTGATGCAATAAGGAAATATTAATATGAGTTGCAGATGACTTTTTCTGAAGGCAGAGACAGAAGCAGCAGTGAAGAAGGATGGCTCCTAGGCAACCTTCTTTCAAGTCCTAAAAAGCAGCTGTGGGATTTTATTCTTCACAGTACTTCTATCTCTATTTTTGCTTCCTCTTCCATCTTGCTCTAGTTAAGAAAGGCAAAAAGTTAAAAATTTAAGATGGTTTTGCTTGTTGAAAGTGTACCTGTCATTGCAATCACATTTAAGTGCATAACACTTCTTGTTTTTATCTGTATTTAGTCAGTATTTTGTATCAGTGAAGTAAAGCGTTCTCAGGATCTTCATGGCAGTGTCTTGGGTTTAATATTGAGGAGGGAGATAGTTTTATGTAATAGCATAGATGACTTTAGGGTCAAGGGAGTAGCCTTGCACTTCTTTTTTACCGATTTCACTTTGGTTTATTGAATTTTCTTGAGGTCTATGGAGTTTTGTGTTTTGCTGCAACTTTACATGCAAGAGGAACATCAAGTTTATATGGTGAGGGTTCCCTTGGCATTGTCCCACCTAGCTCCTAACACAGCTTCTGCAGTCTGCACTTGGGGTCTTGCTGAAAAGACTGAACTGCTTTTCCCCAATTTCCAGCAGTGATGGATGATTGATCCCCTGTCTTGTTACTCAAGTTCATAGGAAGAGTTAGGATTTCTACTGCTCAGTTAGAATGTTTCTACACTGTCATTAATGTGTGTAAAAACAGATTTTATATTTCAGATGGAACAGCTAATTAAGATTAATCCTTTTTGATGATTCCTACAATAGTATAGTAGTGGGGTTTAATCCAGTTCAGAGTCTGAGGTGAGAACAAAGCATTTTAAGTTCTAGAATAAGAGTTACCAAGGGTCAAGTACTCAAAAGCTGTTCCCTCCTGAGTGATCTCCTTAGATTCCTTGCCTGATCAGTTATACAGTGACAGGCTACTATTACTGTTTTTCAGTTTCAAATTGCTTCTGATCCAATCAAAATCCCCACTGCCATTGCAGGGAGCATGTAAACATTTGCTATCATTTTTTGTCCATGCAACTTTTGTGTTTAAAATAAGCCTTTTCCAAATCTTCCCATAATCATGGGCCTAAATGACTAATCAGGCATTTTTAACCTCGTTTGTAATTTTCTACAGGAGTTTCTGTATTCATTCCTTCCAAGAATTAAATCCATCTCTATATATGGAATCTGCTTTCAGCAACTGCAGTTTGTTTCTTTTCTGATTGATGTTAGTGCTGCGTCACAGAGGCTTGACACTGGTTTCTGAAAACAGCCCAAAACAAACAGCAGGGCTATTTAAAATGGTGGGGGTTTCCTAGTTAAATGGGTTTTGGCTAGAAATTGAAGAATACCTGCCATGGAAGGGACTCTAAACAAGACTGCATTTGAACATCTTTGTGGTTTGGGACTGCCCACATTAGATTTGGGAATTTAATATGCAAGTGGCTATTGTGTCAGGAATGAACCATGATGGACTCCAGGGCACTGGTGGGGTAATGGGATATGAATTTTCTGTCCTATGTGAAAAGTGCTGATAGACAAAAGGATTTTTTGTTTCAAAGAGACAAAATATTTTATGATCTTTTGCCAGAACACAAAATGTTATATTGTCAAGCAAATTAAGCATTCTATTTCAAAAAGTTTGTTCTAAACATTTTCTTTCTTTTTAATGATCTACTGTAAAATGATAAATTCTATTTTGAACAAATCTGTATTCAAAGTGGAAACATTTCTTTTCAAATTCCCTTTTTTGACTGAAATTATTTGCCCAATTTTCCAATACTTTTAGCTTCCTGAAATAATAATGAGTGACAAATTTCCTGCTCAACAAATAAAAGATTTTGCCTATCTCCTTGCCAAATACTTTGAAACTCAGCAGAAAATACAGATAATTGCACTTCCTGCAAGTTCATCTTTATAATTAATTAGGTAGTAAAGATGGGCATAAGTCCCAAACCTGATTAAGGCAGCCTGGGGTTTTGAGCATATTTCAGTACCATGACAGAAACACCTCCAGGCTTTCCGGCCTTTTTTTTTTTTTTCCTTTTCCCAAATTAAGGGCTAGAAATACTGTCTCATTTTTCTGTTAACAAATCTGAGATCCTCATGTCACTGGCTGTAGGTGCTGGCTTTGACAGCTTGGGTATGTTGTGCTTTCCTCCCCATCTGGCTCTGACAATAGCCAGGATAAGTTATCCAAACAAATATTTTGTGCAGCTGTCTGGTACAGTTACTTGCATCCTACAGAGGAGCAGTCACATGAAACTTGTGTGCAATCAGATCAGCTCCTTCCACTCCCCATCTGTATGAGATGTGGAAGCTTTATGGTGATTGGGTGCTCTACAGAAAGCTGATGTTCCTATCTGAGCATACTCATGTAGAGAAACTGGAAGCAGAAATCAAACTGAAAGGATGGGCCTTGACCAGGGGAAGGTTTTTAAAAGTACAGTTCAGAACTCTTTAGAAGATAGCTTTGCACTCCCTTGGGCTGGTGGGTGACAGAAGAGGGAGCAGGGAATAATTCCTGTCCCTGGGCTTTAGCACATGGTTAGCCAGCTGTTTGTGTTGATTTCAACCCTGTAAGGTGGCAAACTCTGGTTTCCAAAGAGTTTTTAAAGTTGACTGCTACAGGTTTTAATGAGAACTAACAGAAGCCAGAGCCACAGGTGCATTTGGTTCACTCATTCTTTGAACTGTACACTGTTAAACATCTTCCCCTTCCCATGTGCCCTTGTGGGGGGAGACAAATGCTCATGTTGCATCCTGCTGCCTTTCAAAAATGAGAGAGGGAGATGTTTAGAAAAGTGGAATCACAGTGGGGAAGGACTGGTTTTAATTTAAAAATTAAATTAATTTGTGCAGGTCAAATCTTAAATTCTAAAGCACAGTCCTGAACCATTGTACTAAATGGGAGATAAGTGAGAAAACAGGACAAGTGTTTATTCTGTCAAAGACTGCTATTTTTATGAGTAATTGCTTTTAACTCTCTGGCAAGCTGAAGAAAATAGCTGCCTCCAAAACTGGTGACATTTCTTCATTTTCCATTAAGATATCCAAGAGAATTGTAACCTGCAGGCACTGTTACCATGTGAGCTGTGTTATCTCTGTAGCAGGATGAAATATTGCTGATAAAGTGGAACTTCCCTAAGACAGTTCTGATTTGTAAAAATATTTTAAAAATGGTCAAGACATGAATAAATAGTTGGGTGCATCAGAGTTGGAATAATAGAAAAGGGAGTTTGGCTGGAGAGTTCTATATGTACAAACAGCTTTTTTTTTCTGAGAAGGAAATTTTAGAACTGAGTAATTACATCAGTGAGCTTGATATGGTTCATAAAAGATCCTGAAAAATTAAACAACTCTTATGAGTTAAGTATTCTTCCATTAGACAAATTTATCAGGAGAGTAGTGGAAGTTTTTTTCTCTCTGAAGCACATTAGATTTCATTTATTAAGACACAAAAGACCAAGTCTGTTTTCACCATTTCAGATGGGCTTTAGTAATGGACTTGCTACTTTTTCCCAAGCCATTTCAGGAGCTTTTTCTTTCTCCCAGGAAAATTATTACTTCCCTCTAAAATCTGCAGAAATGATGCTGTCAGTACAAAATCCAAGTGGCCTGGACAAGCTTGGATGTGGGTAATCAGAGGTTCTCCAAGGCCTCTCATATCTTTGCACAGTTAATCATCAAGCAGAGTTTGTTAGAAGGCCCTTGGGTATCTTTAGATGCTGATTTTATTCCCTAAATAAATGCAATCAGAGCAATATCAAAAAAAAGACACACCTCCCCCCCAAAAAATTAAAATCTCTACCAATATATTTAGCCACTTTACATGCATCCTTGCTTCATGAATGGGCTCTGTTATCCAATATCACCAGTGCTATTCTGTCCCCAGAGCTGTGCTCTTTTGAGGAGGCTGCTCTGAATTTCTGAAATGCTATTTGGCACATATCGACTTTATTGATGTCTGCCTGATGCCTTCCTATGGAAAGAAATGTACCTTGAATGGGATTTGTTCTGCTCTGGTGTTAAAAAAAGCAGGCAGAGATTAGATGATCCATAATTCATTCTCTTTCTTCATTTGACTGCACTAGTAAACCAACAGTAAAAGCTATATATAACTAAAAACTGTAACCTTAATGTCCCCTGCAAATTTTTAAGGTCTCCTCTAAGGACATATTTCTGTGTATCCTAAATTGTGGTTGTGAGTAGGTAAGTCAGCCTGTCAGCAAGACACAAAACAACTATCCCAAATTTCAACACTAAGTTTGATACCTTAGAGAAAAGAGCACCATGTGAGAATTTACAAAGGTTAGTGAGAAATAAAGGCCAGTGTTCCACTGAGAAAGGTTACAAGATGGGCAGAAACAACAGGGAAGCATTTTGATTATGTGAGAGGCAACAGAGAGCTGAGGATTTTACAGACAACTCACAGCTTAGTACTGAGAGGGATGAACCTTTCTTTATTTGTGAATTTACCCTCATAGCTGGGTATTTTAAAACATATTTCCCAGTAGTCTAGATGTGAAAAAATATAATCAGGCAAAGAAAAGTGAAATATTAGAACCCAGACTAAAGAAATTTGCAATGATTTTATAGCAAAGGATTTGAAGTTAGTCTCCAAAATATCTAAGTTGCAGAAGAATCATAAAATAAAATTTAAAAACTGTTCAATGTAAATGCTTTTGATAGCATTCTTAATCACACAGCTGCACTAATCAAAAAAAAATTCTGTAAGGAACTGGGGTGTCTTTTACATGATTGGAATATTCATAAATAGAGTGAGTAGTACCAAGTAAATCTTTTCTAAATGAGATCCTTATAGATTTACAATGGATGTCTCTCTCAATTAAAGTTGCTATGGTTACAGCACAATTCTGCATGGAGCACACTTTCATCACAAATTGTTACACATTTATATACAAATAGTTTGGGCACATTTTTTCCTACTTATTTTTAAATGAGAGCTACAAGGATAGCCTTGATGGAAAATTCTGTATTTGCACCTGGGCACAGTGATGGTCCAGCTGCACTCGGAACCATCAGACAATTCAGACTGGGGTGGGCCTCAGGAGGTCTCTAATCCCACCTTCTGTTCAAAGCAGAGTCAGCTTTCTGATAGGAACAGGTTACCTGAGGCTACACCCACATGTATTTTGGAAAACTCCAAGGTTGGAGTTTTTCCTGGGCCACAGACTTGTGTGCAAGAGATGGTGATTCTCCTTGGAAAACTCTTTCTACTTCCTTCCTGTGGCTGGCATAGAAAGCACTTCTCTACAATCTGTCCTACAAGGAAGACATCACTGACTTATACTCAGTTAGCTTTGCACTCCAGGCCTGCAGTGAGCCTCCCTTTTCACATTCCTGCTCACACTGTGAGGTACAAACAGTTTGCTCTGCTCCCCTTTCCTGGAGTGCTGCTCAAAGGTAATTTCAAAAGCAACCTTGTGCAAAGACAAATGTTTGCTGAGTGCTCAGTTGTGCTGCTGAGGAGGCGTTACCAAAGCAAGTTTTTTCTTTATTATTCTGCTGCATTTCATTGCTCTGGTTGCACCAGAGTGTGCCATAGTTACTGCACAGAGTGGCAGCTCCTGTACAATCTCATGTCACAAAGTGCCTGAAGATCAGAGGTCATCTTGCTTTTCAGTGTGGGTACTGGATGATTTGTCAACATTCGAAGTAAAATTCCACTTCTGAAAACCCACCTATCTAGTTTTATTAAACATCCTTCATGGTTGCCGGTGTCTGAACAAGTTTGTTTTAATAGGTTCATGTTAAAGTCCTGAGGATTAGTTTGAGTGAAAGCTTCATGTTGTGACTTGAGGTTCAGATAGGAAATTTTCCTATAATTCTATTTTATTATTCCAAGGAGAAATTGAAAATGGTTTAAAAAAAAGAAAAAGGTAGGATACCTTTGTTTAGGAAGTATTAAGCTGACAACTCTTACACATTATTTTCTGTAACTGACTGCAATACTGTGGGGAGATATTTTGACTTTTGCTCCGTGAATTCCACTGCCTCCAAGCCACAGGGAATGGAGTCACTTGATAGGTTTTCATTATGCCTATCTGCAATGGGCTGACTCCTGGTAGCCAGAGAACAGGTTTGTTGGGTTGGTTTTTTTTGAGATATGGAATGTGTGAGGGGAATCTCTGGTGCTGTAGAGGGTGTACAGTGGCAACATTTATTGGAGTGGAGGAGTGTTCTTGTAAAAGAGTAAATCAAGGTTATTGCATTTACAAATTATCTGATGGTCTGCCAGATGTTCAGTGCCATCTTGCTGGAAGCAAGCCACTAATCCTCTTCTTCCACCAGCCTTCTGTGATATCTTTAATTCCTCTAATGGACTTCTCCATTTGTACAGACTCAGACATAGTTGATTTGAATACTGCTTCCGATACAACTCTGCAACTCTGAGAAAGAGGAAGGACAATTTTTTCCACCAGTTTGATAAATTCTAAAATAAACCAGCCTTTTTAATGACTCTGCCTGTAATTCTCAAGTGACTAACTTGGCTCAAGGCTTCTTGGCATGCTTTAGGAGACAAGGCACAATCTTTTTTCTTCTTTTCCCCTTGTTGGTCCCTGATAAGTAACATAAATTGGAAAAACCTGCACGAAGTATGGACTCTCCTCTGAATCTGAAATAAGTTTTCAACATATGATTATTGATGGTTTAATTGCAAGTACATGTCAGAGGCAAGAAGGAAATTTAAGTTTCCAAACATACTGACGTGTAATAGAAATCAGGCCCAGGTGCTGTCTCTGTCTACTACTAAATATCCCTGTTGAAATTTCTGCCTATTTATAAATATGTCTACATCCAAACACTTGAGCATTTAATGAAAATTTATCTCACATAACTGCTATGAGGAACGCTGATCTTAGGAAAGTCCTTGGAATCCATCTTGTCTCTGTTTGCGTTTATCTTTTGTTCCTCTTTAGGGTTTATTTAAATAATTTTTGAAACATTACAAACTAAGACTTCTTATCACTTACCCCAGCTCCAGCCAAACGCCTCACTGTGTGAAACATTGTTATCTGTGTGTCTGCACAGCATGCAGGGCTCTTTCCTCATGCTCATCCAAAAAGAAACATTGACTTTGTTGTTTGCTATGAAGGGTTTTCAAAATACACTCTGGTCAGCTCTGCAAATGATCATTTCAAAATAAAACTCCAAGCTTGTTTAATGATCTCTCTGTTGAAACTACTGTTAATTGGCTCTGGTTCCTCTACTTTAATGTCTTACAGAATCCTCCAGTAGGGCAGAGAGTATTTTACTGGAGTTATTTTCTTTATCATTCAGCAATTGAAAAATCTAATCACTACTAAAAATCTTCTGGGCTTTTATTAAGTTAGTTCTGATTTATGTAATTTGCCGTAAAGTTCATTAAAGGCTTCATTAATTTTTCACCAATCTGTAACAGTCTTATCACTGCTGTTTTTATTAGCTGAGATAAAATTAACTAGGTTTGACTTTTTAAATTTGAGGGCAAGTCATTTACCTGCCCTATCACCACTTTCATAATAATTACATTTTGCTTTGTCAGATGTGAAATGGCTCTCTTCTTATCCATCAGTTCCAGTGATTAGGATCCCATATTTCAGACCAATTGCTTGTACTGACACTTTGATCTCAGCAGTTTATGTTCTCATTAGCTGACTGAATCTTTGGTCTTTTCCAAAAGAATCATTGGGTTTGAGATTTCTAATGCTAAAAAGACGTGGAAAATTCCCATCGCCCTGCAGCTTAACAATGAACCCTGAAGGGATTGATGTCAAGGTGGATTGCACTTGTCCATCGGCCTTTTCTAGACCTCAGTGGTTCTTCCTTGGAACAAGGAAATATGAAAACCCTGCAGAGATTTTGTTTCATGTCAGCCACAACCCAAGGTGTTTTGTAAAACAGGACTTTTTGACTATTTTCTGCCCTCTGATAAAATTTTTCCACTCTCCCATGCACCACCACCTGTGCTATACCGACACCCATTTGCACTTGACTTCAAATATCAGCCAGTGATTTCCATAAAGACTGTCATTCCAGCACTTGTTGGAATGCTGGGCCCATTAATGGCCTGGCAGATGAGCTGGACCATTCTGTTATATGGACCAGTGCCTACCAAACCAACCAAATCTAGTAGGTGATGACCTATTTTCACTCAATAATCTAAAAATGGCTACAAGAAAAGTATTTTCAAAGGAAAAATTAAGCCAATACCTACTCTCTTTTTCCTCCAGAACTAGCACTCAATAGTAATTGCCTCTAAAAATGTATTAATTCTAATTGGAGAAGAGCCACGATCTTGCAAGAGAAACCCTGATTTATTCAGAATTACTGCTATATATTTCAGATTCTCTTCCTTGGCCGCTTTCCCTTTGCACTTTCACTTGATAGAGGAAAACAGCTGTATGAAAGGTATCAGGGGCACTTGTATGATAACCCTGAGCCTTCTGCCACCACAATATTTCTGAAACAACAGAAAAGAAAATCCCACTTCCAAGACAACAGAAGTAATTTGTTTATTTTTTCTGTTTGTTTTCTTTTGGTCTTTTTGAATTTAAACTTTCAATTATACAATAAGTAATCCTAGTTGTGCAATTTCCTTGCAGGCAGGCTAATTCATCTGACATGAACACTATCAGAAGGTTAAATCTTTGTCATCAAATCTGTGAATTCTATGTGAGCAAGCTCATTTGTGCCAAATGAATGTTTCAATGCACAGAGCAGAGCAAAGCACTTGCTAGGCACAGGGAATGTTTGAGGCATTCAAGCGAACTCTGTCACAGACACAGTGACCTGAAAAATATGTGTGTTCTCTCTAATACCTCAGGTTAAGTGGTTTTATTCCCTACCTTTGTGAGGATTTTGATGAAGTCTTCATTCGAAGGACTTCTGGGATGCCCAGGTGATTCTGGTTCACACAGTGATTTTAAAGCTGTGTCACTTGTATGTTTTTACTAAAGAGAAGGCATACAGAGAGGCTAAGAAGAAGCCTTTGCACACATTCTAAACTCTGCTTCGAAGCAGGAATGCGTTCTGACATTTAACTGAGAGTTTATTCAGAGCTATATCCCTTAAAATTTGTTTAGTAGTAAAAGAGTGAAAGCATTTCAATTACCCATACTTCTGATTTTTCCCTCTCAAAAGCTGAGGAAAACTGTGAATGCAGTTTATTTGTAGCTCTGATTGTTACAAATAGCGCTCTCCTTCTGCACATTTTGGTTCTGAAGGCTTGGAAAAGTCTGTCAGAAAGGGAAAGAGAATTGCCATCCTTCTGATTGCAGTCTCTGGAGAACCTATGCTCCAAAATGCAAACTCTTCTAGTAGCTACTCATAATTCCCCACACATGAAAGTTAAATTAGACTTAATTTAATATCTAAATTAAAGTATCTTGTTCTATTTAGGGTTCTTGGTCAATCTCTTTAAAGCTATTGTTCCAATTTTCAGGTTTTCTCTAAATTAGCAACGTTTCCTCCTCAGACTTCTCCTAAGAGGAAAGCCCTGTATCTGCACCAAGCAACATTAACTCCAATGGGAACAGGAGCTTGCTCACATAGAATTCACAGATTTGATGACAAAGATTTAACCTTCTGATAGTGTTCATGTCAGATGAATTAGCCTGCCTGCAAGGAAATTGCACAACTAGGATTACTTATTGTATAATTGAAAGTTTAAATTCAAAAAGACCAAAAGAAAACAAACAGAAAAAATAAACAAATTACTTCTGTTGTCTTGGAAGTGGGATTTTCTTTTCTGTTGTTTCATGACTTTTTATAACTCAAAGGTAAAACAATAATATTATTCAGATGAATTCTTAATGTCAAAGAATGAATCTGTCAGGAAGTGGGATTTTCTTTTCTGTTGTTCCATGACTTTTTATAACTCAAAGGTAAAAACAATAACATTATTCAGATGAATTCTTAATGTCAAAGAATGAAAGAATCTGTCAGTCTGCAATGAAAATAAGCAATTTTAGCTTTGCAATGGAATAGTAATTAAATTTTCACAAAAATACAGTTTTAGGAATATTTTCTTGCAGTGCCCTTTGAGCCTGATGGAAGTTTGAGGACTGAGCACCTCTAAAATCAGAAAATAAAAGCCTTCTAATGTCCACCATCTTTTGGAATAGGGCATCTTGAGCACCTGGAGTTGGAGAGAGCTGCCTGTGCTTTGTGTCAGTTTGCAAAGACATTCCCAAAGTTCAGGACAGACAGGAAAGCCATGGGAGTGGAAACATCCCCACAGATTGAGCAGTGCTGTTCTCTGTGCTTTCTGATTTCTTGCAGCCCTGCATCCTTTCAGCCACTGTGCAGCTGCAGTTGATCTTTTCTGATGCCCATAACAGGGCCTGTCGCTGACCAGATGCAGCTGAGGCACTTTAAAACACCCAGCCCTTTCTGATGCTCTAGACTGCATGCCTGTGACTCCTGCTGCTGCTTTTCCAAGTGCCTCTCAACCTCCAAGGTTGTTGCAACCCAGCATTCTCCTCACAGATTCTTCTGCCATTGGGCTTCTACCATCCAGACCAGGGAGATTTTTTTGCTCTTTGCTACCCCCAACTACCCCACCAGTGCTGTCTCCTTCCCCTTCTTCCATCTGTTACTTCTGTACTTGAAAAGCCCTCTGCCCACTCTCTGCCTTCAAAGTGACACTCCTCAGTATCGCTCTTGTTGAAAATAGAGGCATGCACGGGCTCAATATGCACTTGTCAGCAAACTCCAGCTTGGTTATCTCTCTTCTTATTTTCCTTTTCCTCAGGTGGGTATTATGTAAGTGGAGATTTGAGAGTGACCTGAGCAAGTCTCTGTTGAGAATTTTCTATGTCCTGCATGAATCTCTTATTCCAGCCTTATACTTGACTTCCACACAGAATGACAATCCACAAAATGGCTTGTTCGTTGCACTCAGGCTTACACACATACAGACAAGACGTCCTTTAGGGGGATATCAAAAATGTACAGGTTATTTTGAAACACAACATATAAAGTGCAGTCTGTATTGGGAGCCGCAGTATGTTATTCACTCTAGCTGCTGGTAGTACAGGTTCTTTTTCCAATGACCACTTCATCCTCATGGAACTTTTGCTTGGCATTCTTCAGTAGCCTTATGAATATTTTAAAGTATCTTCTACCAGCAGTATTCTTCTTCCATGTAATTTTCGCTATGATCAGTTCTCAATTTGGTAAATATCTTGCTCAGAGCAACCATGAATTCTGTAATTCAGATAAGAACAGGACACAGATATGTCCTGTGGATGTGTAGGTTTTTCTCCATCCTTTCTATATTGCCTGCATTCTAAAAATGTTTTGTGCTGGGTTGTAAGAGCAGAATAGCACAGGGCTTCCTGTGGTGTGAATTTTGTAAGAGTTAGCTACTCCCTGCTGAATGTCAATGTGTGACAATATTATATATATTCCATTAAACAAAGGTGTTTATGCTGGCTTTTTACTTTCCACCAAAATTCTGTCTCACTCAGCTACACTCAATTCTCTTTGTCCACTAACAGTAGTTGTCTCTAACATGTCTTTCAGACCATGTTTCATTGGAGAATCTTACAAGTTGGTTACACTATACAGCACCCAAAAGAGACAGTCAAAAAATGCATTCTCACAGGAATCTCCTCAACCACCAAAGATAAATATTTTCTCTAAGAGACATTTACCAAATATACAAAACAAGGCACAGCAGAATGCATAATGCTTTTACAACAAGGACAAATTATGTGGTATTGAAGCTGTTACTCTTTTTTTTCCAGATGAATTCTTGAGAATTTTTATGCATTCCTTTACAGGCAAAAAAATTACATCATGTTGTCATTAGACTAATTTCAATATAGAAATATAGAAAAGATAGTTGAGAATTAAAATCAATAAAAAATCAGTGAAGCCTCCATTTGAATTGAATTTCAACATAGTGACACATTCATTGTCTGACCCACAGAGGTGGCTGTTTTATTACTGCTTTCCTATGCACTTTTTGTACATTTAGACCAATTTTTAACCATGAAAGCACACAATTCCATTTAATGTGTAGGCAGAAAAGATGCTTACATTTATTGCCAGATCTACATAGAAACAGCAGCACTAAGTTGTTTTTTTTTAATAAGGTGAAAGATAGAGGGAGCCTTCAGGCCAGGAGTAGAGGTGGTTTTGTATTCAATGTTACTTTTAATTAAAACACCTGTCAATTGTAACTTGTAAGAGAAAGACCTGTACCTTGTCACTAATCCCAGATTTGTCATTAACTCTCTTAGGTTTTGATTAACCTGCTCCCTATTAGCTATACATATATATGTGGATATACATATTCACTGCTTAGAATTTAGAAATAAATACTTAGCCAGGAATCCTTAGCTATTAAAAGGAATATTTTGTTAATGTTTTCTTACTCATTATTTCCGTCCATAATACAAAAATATAGTTTAAATGCTAGAATTAGCATTTTAAAACAGTTTTATGTTTTGGATTTTTTTTCCAGTGGGCAATTTTTAGTATTTGTGTAAGGTGTTAAATTTGGGAGGCAGGCAGAAGGTTTTGTTGCTCTGACTTAGTATCTGGAGAGGCAATGTTAGTGTCTCCCACTGCCAGCTCAGTGCATCCCTTTCCTCTGTGAGTGGCAGAGACAAAATGCTTCAATTTCTGGGCTGTGTTCAGGCAGCAGGCAGATAAGGGCTCTGATAGAGAGGGGCTGCTCCCCACGACCTGATCAGTCAGTAAAGCCCTCAGGCTCTGATGGTTCCAGGTTACTAATTTATGACATGGATACTGAGAAAAAGCAGCTGGGCAACATCAGAGGTGGCAAAAACATCCCATTTTTGAGGACAAACGGGATAAGGAGTCCGGACCTTTGTTTAGAAGGAAGAGCAAAACTTATTTTCCTAAAGGTGATAATAATGGAGGAGTTGCCAGCTGATCTTAAGGGAGTCTAATGAGGGGCTGGCAAAGCACTGGGACCTACAGACTGGGAGATAACTGGGAGCAGGGAATCAAGTGGGGAATGGGAATCAAGTCTTCTTTTTCTGAGTTCATTCTGAATCTGGGTTGTGTTTCTTCTCCCACCTTTCCACAGACTTCTGTGTGTAGAGTGAAAAGATTACTTGAATTTCCTATAAGAGTTAGAAATCCTATCTTCATTCTGCAAAGTGTACCTTTCATAAGGCATTTTTGGCATTGGCTGAATTTTGGGTTGTTTGGGCTTTTTTAAATTCCAGCTGAAGAGAAACAGCATACCAACATTTTTCAGACCAGCATTCTGCAAAATGCTAGGGTGAATATTTTAACTGCTGTATTTTTTAGCAAGACTGTCATTTAAACACAGGGTAAAAATAGGATACAGACATTTAAATGCATTTTGTGACAGACATTTTAATCCCTAGTGCACTCTTATTAAACAGCAAGTAAGAAAGTATCTGAGATTTTAAGGTGTTACAGGAATAAAAAACCTTGAGAAAAATATCAAAATAAGCGATATTTTGTAATTCTGCTTTTTTAATATTCTGAAATTTGGTTCTGTGATCCCTAAGCGGACCCTTAACATTCCCTGAGTAAACCAACCAATGATAAATTCTATGGACAGAAGTCAAGACTACAAGGTTCTTTTTAAGCTAGTGAACTCATGTGACTTGCAAATATTTTGGAAAGTATATTGCATATAGACATAGATCTACATTTCCTCAGGTCCTTTAGGCCTGAAACATTTCTGCCATGAAGAAACTCAACTGATGAAAAATGCCATCAAAATCTGGTACATTCAAATTACAGCTTCTCAACTGAGTGTTATTTCTGTAAAGAACTATATCAGAACTCAGGTCTAAACACATCTAATCTTAGCTTAGACCCAATTTTCATATTCCTATTCATAGTATATTCTATCCTTAGTGGATTAATCTCAAAACTGAAAAAAAAATGGATTATATTTTAAAGTAAATATTAATCACACATAGTACCCAGTGCTGTTAATTTTGAGAGCCTTTCTTTAAATTTTAATTAAAAAGTCCAATTTTGAAATTCTGTCCTGTGGTCAAATTGCTTCTCTGAGCAATTGTATTGAAATAATTAATCTGTATTCCATTTTTTTGGGTTATAAATCACAGCTTTCAAAAGTAATTTTTCCTCAAAAGTTATGTAAATCTTTACAGTAAATTTACAGTAAATCCAAATCAACTGGGATTTGGCTAGATTTGCTTTACAAATATCTCATCTTTGTTCTTTGAAGGTAAAATGTGAAATATTTATATTTTCTAGTCTGGATTTTGTGCCCTGTAAGAAGGAACCTGTTTCCAACACAGGAAGTTCTCTCTGACCATGCAAACAGCAAGAGGTGCAAGCTCAGCTCCAGTTACCCGCTCAGCTCGAGGCAGGGGGAGCTGGAATGTCACAGTAGCTGCAAACTCATCTGCTCCATCCCCATTCCCAGCCTGCCTCCCCTGCCAGCCTGGCTCTCTGTCCCTGGTCCTTGTTCAGATGTCACCCAAGCTCATGACCAGTTCCATGCTCCTGCAAGACCTTGAGAGCAGAGCACTTCTGCTCCCCTCCACACTTCCTCTGATCTTTGTCTCTCGGCTTGTTCTACCCCTGGACACTGCACACTGAAGCACGGTCACATCATTTATTTAGAGATGATGTGACACTGCAGGTTGCTGCCCTTCAGCACCAGTGCAAGACTCGCTCACAGAAAACAAAGCCAAGCTGCCCCAACCCTTTGCTGAAGGTCAAATGAGCTTCATTTTCAAACTTTATCCTGGAAAATTCTTGGATCAGTTCTGGATTTCACCACAACAAAAAAGATGTGGCCTTATAGGGAACACAGCTCAGGACTGGAAATAAAGCTCCTTGACATTCTGTTGTTGTAAAGCACTATGGAATTCTGCCAGACAGCTATGAAAAGAAATAGTAGGTTTCTCTTTTAGAGCAGGCTATAAAAAAGTAGAGATTATTCCAGCTATACAGCAGAGCCTGGATTTAAATTTAACAGTGACAAGCTGCATATATTTCTTAAACTCATTACAATTATTTAACAACATTTGTGTTCTGGTTGGATAAATCATGGAAAGCAATGCTCTGTCACAAAGGTACTCCATGATTAATGTTGAATAACTGCTTTGCTAAGCACTTCTTGCTACTCCTGATAACAGAAGTGGCTGCTTTCTCTCCATATACAATTATCAAGCTCTAATCCTTTTATAGACTATAATCTAGCTTTAGGCCTTTCCCCATTCATAGCTATGCCTTTAATTGAGTTTACTTAGGAGGTGAATTATGCAGTTGTCAGTAACAAAACTGACAGCCTCATTTTTCTACTTCTCAAACAGCTAGCCATGCAAACAGACATAATATCTGGCAGGATCTTGCTATTTGTCTGTCAGCTCCACACTTTATCTTCATTGTCTAAAATACCTTCTCTTTCTAAAATAATTTATGAGTTCCTGTGGCTTTTTGAAAGCTGGGAGAGTCTGTAAAATTGGTGTCAATGTGGTGTCCAACCACACAAACTGATCAGCTTGTTGTATTAGCCTAAATTTTTTTTGAAAAGGAAATTTATTACCTAAAGCAATTTATCCAGAATCTGAGTTGCTGTTCTCAGTTCCATCCAGAAAAGTGGTTTGAGCCAATCAGAAGAAGACAAGTACTCCTCCCTTTGAAGCCAATGTTGAACCTGAAAATGGAAATATGATTTTGTCACTGCCTCAGGTTGAAGTAACGCAGAGCTAAAAGGTTCCTGATCTGAAGGAACATTGAAAAGAAATAGTAAGAGGGAACTTTTGTTGTTCTTCAAAGAGGAGAATTGGGCAAACTCAACCTACAGCCCAGCACAGGCTAGCAGAGATTGCTGTGTTTAGTCTGCTCTGGATGGATAGAGAGCTGCAGCACAGGGGGACATGTCCAAAAAATGGCCATTACAAGAAATTGGGGGGATATTTTAAAAAGAAAAAATTTGAAGATCAGACACGGTATAAGTCACCTTTCAGATGCAGATACCCAGTGCACCATCAATGGCACTGCCCAGCACTAAGGATGATTCCACAGTCAGAAAATCTTTAACAATTCAGAAGGGTGACAGGCAGGTGCGACACACAGAATGAGAGCAAGTAGAGGTGATCATTTTTCCATCTCTCTGAACAAGGCTGCACTCCTGCAGATGTGCTTGTTACTATGAAAGGCATTGCTCTTCTTCAGAGTAGAAAGGTCTTTTAACTGTCCAGCATTATCATTTCGGCTTGGTATTGCCCAGGTTAAATCACTTGTGTGCCTTAGATGAAAGTTTACAAATAAATCCCAATAAAAGCAGGAGCAGGCCCACATTTCTTAGAAAATGCGTATATAACAGACAGGAAATCAGTCTCTGGTGCTTTGAAATGCTGCAGTGCTCTCTGTTGCCTGCTGGTGTTGCAGCAGAGCCGAGGGGGAGGATGAGAGGTGCTGTGAGTGGCGGTGTGTCACTGGGATGGTGACGCTGTGCCTGGACCGGGGAGCAGCCGAGCCTTCAGTACCAGCGCTCAGAGCACTTCATGCATTGAGACTGAATAAAGAGTTTCACCCTCGTGCTCATGAAAGACAAAAACTTCCTGTTGGTGAAAACGTACTTATTGCACTTCAGGCTCTGTCTGCTCTGCTCAGTAAAAATCATGTTTCAGTCTGCATCAGCTTCCAGCAGATGTTTATATTTTTCACTTGTATGTTTTGCAAAAATACAAAGACAGTATTAATTCTGATGCTTGCATTCCTGAACAGCAGCATAATGCCATTAAATAAACCTGTGTTCATCAGTGCTTTATCTTCTTTGAAAGTCGTTCCACAATGTTTCATAATTGAGTTTAAAAGCACTTCCAGAAATACAGTATAACTAACACAAAACCTTCATATAATCTCCTGATTTTTTTTGCAAGTCTGACGGGCACTCTTAACATTTGCCAGAATAATAATCTGTTTTTCAGGACACTTCTAGTCTACAACGAAAAATCTCAGCTTCTGAAGAGTCTTAGAAACAATTTATTTTCTTAAAAACTATTAGAAACAACATGTTAAAAGAACTAGCATTTTGTTATGGGGTGTGTGTGTGTATTTCTGAGTGCCAGTGACAGTTTATCTGGCTAGCCATGAATGGTAATTAATCACACCAATATGTCCATCACAATGTCACCTGCTTTCCCTTTTAATTCCAAGCAGCTTTCCTGAGCAAGGAAAATTTACAAATATAAAAACCCCAGAAACTTAGTAACTTCAAAGCATAATTGCTCCAGACACTGGTTTTTCCAAATCTACTTATTCCTATGACTGTAAATAATAATAATACATTATTATTAACTAGATATAGTGCTCTTGCCATTGAAGTATATTATTTCCTAAATAAAGGTCAGTGTACCTGAAATATATTTTTCAAAATCAGTACATGAAGTGCTGCTTTAATGAGTCAGAGAGTAGCAAAATATTGTGGTTCATTTTACTCAACTCATAATTAACATGCATTCAGTTTAGATAGCTAAATGGGATTGCCTTCATATGGCTAAAAACAGAATGCAGACATATACAAAACCAGAAAAAAGTAGAAGTTTGTTACCTAGGGTATTCCTTGTTTTCACTTCATGTCGCTGAACTATGCAGCCATCCAAGACCACTCAAGTGTGATCATTTAGTAGTATTGAAAATCAGTAACTTGGGAGAATCAGAGAGAAATACGACCTTCAGAGATACAGCAAATTTGCATAAACCAATAGTTTGTACAAGATTTTTTTATGTTACAGAACACCAGCAAGCTGCAGATCTAGATATGTGTTTATTATGTAATTATCAACATTAAAAATTCCATTATCAGAGTTAATAGCTTTGTGGTGGCTAAGGCATGATCAGAATACTCTGTCTTTATTGTCTGTATTAATGTCATCTTTCCCTTTGCTGATAAGACTAAAACCTCCTTTTATTATGAGATTAGGCAGATTTGACTTGGAAGATATACACATATTCTGATACATATGACATTGTTGAAGGTGCTTTTTCCTCCCTCAAGTTTAAAATGTGTTTTTCCCCAGTAAATTGTCTGTGGTACATACATTTTTGTTTAAAGCATGTCACTGCTTTACTTCTCAGGGGCAAAAATGCTGAGCTTTTGATTTTAATTTCCTTTTGGATAAAACTTTAATCTATAGCTCCTAGAGGCACAAGAAGCTCTGAAGTGGGATTACTGTTGAAAATTCTTCTGGAATGATCTTCTTTCCAGAATAAAATTAAAGTTTGGGGATTGCATATGAGAGGAGGCACCCTGCATATCTTCCTCTTACTGCTTTACACAATCAAAGTAATATTCCTTTAAATTTGTTTTCTATGTATACAGACTTTCAAGACACGCAAAAATCAACATCATTTTAAACTCAGTTTTTCAGTGAGAACAAATACTGCAACATTTTTATTTTGATGTGTCTTGTATCCAACATTATGCACCAGCAGATGAACCACAGAGGAAGCCAGAGGAAAAATAAATAGCTCAAATCTTTCATTTTTGAGCAGAAATCACTGGGAAATCCAGCTGTTGCCCCCCAGCCCTTCACAAAGGAGATTCAGTTCTTTTCATTTCTCTAATTCACCTGTATGAAGCTGTTGTTGGAAATGATGCTCTGTAAATGGCAGCAGTGCAGGGGCAACAAAGCACAAGGAAAGAGTATAATTTTAAAATGCTACTGGCAAACTGAAATTTATTAGAACCTCACTGAAGAATATGACTAAATGTGAAAAGAAAAAGAAAGCTGGTGGTAGAAGATTAACATAAACACAGTTAAGTCACTATACCAGAGGCAATGGCCTCTGTTCACATAAGAAATATGGAGGTTTTTGCTACATCTTAATATCCTTAGTGGGGGCTGTTAAACATCATCTCCTCCCTGTAGCACCAGAAAACTGTCCTTTCCTATCAGACTCTAATTTGGCAACAGCAATGCACACACACGACTTCTAGGCTTGATTATTGCAATCCATTTGAGCAAGGAATGAAGCTGTTTGCCTGGAGACAGCTCCAGCTGTATCCACCCACTGGCTCAGCAGCCAGAGCTGCCAGTTCCCTGCCATCAACTTTGCCCCTATTCCCTGCCCTGGATCCCTGCAGAATCCACAATCCAATTCCAGGCTCTCATCTTCCCAGTGGGAGTGGGCTGCCTAATCAGAGCCACCCCTGAAGCTGGCTCTAACTGGAGCCTGTGCTGGCACCAGCTGCTGGGCATTGGGTGAGGATTCTCTCCTGGAGAAGGAGCTGACCACTCCCTCACAGATGGGATCTCTCCAGCAGTTTTCCAAGCCAGCTCCTGGATTCTTTGTCTATTCAAATCGCCCACTGAAATGAGGGTGATTTGCATGCACTCAGAATGATCAGATTCCCAATATCTTTCATCTGGAGAATAATATTTAGTTAATTTAGATGCTGAAATAGAATTGAGGCCTTTATAATTATTATCTAAATTATTATTATATGTCAATACTTTTATCTGAAAAGAGTGTCTTACAATATTTGGGTTCTTAAAAGACTGTGAAAATATAGCTTGCCACTGTTTTTATATAAACACAGATGCTGTGATCAGAGACTCCTGAGACTGAACTTGCTGACAATGGATCAAAAGTCTCTAATAGCTAAAGATGTCCAGGCAAGAACATTGAAACCAGGTAGGAATACAGGGACAATTTCTGTGATACCTTTTCCCAGTTTGCTATAGTCTTTTCCTTAGGAATTTCCTGAAGGGATTGCCCCTACTTTTGCACTTAGTAGGCTTTTTCTTATATATAATTTTTTTAGTAAATGGTTATGAACAAGTAGCCATTCTTCTTGCCAAACAAATACAGGAGGAGAATAGGTAAAAGCAGGGGACTGTATTAGTATTGCAAAACTAACACTGCAATTTTTTTTCTTCCTGCTGCAGTCTCATACAGGTTAGCTTTCTTGAGTGGAAGCTCTCTGACAATTCTCAAATTCTTTCCTAGGCAAGGACAGCAATGAATTTATTGATCCTGGTTACACACACAGTTCAGCCAGGCTGAAGCCAGAGCAAGAGTCAGGTAAGCACTGGGGACAAACACTCCAAACCCCAATTTTTGTAACTAAGCAAGGATCTCCATCATAGTTCTATTGCTGGTCTTTATATTACCCATACACAAATATCCTCTCTTAATGTATTGCTTAAAGCAGGAATGCAGCACAGCTGTACTGGATCACGTCAAAGGTGATTTCTCTTCCATCTGTGATGCCAAGGGAAGAATGCAGGCATAGGTAGAGCTTATGTATGTGTGCAACTACTGTTTCCCAGCCTGCAGTCATCTGCACTCCTGGGACATTTTGAGATTAGCATTGTTTTGGCAAATATTTCCCACTATTCGAGTTCTCTATTTTGAGATGCAGGCACTAGATGGGTGCTTCATTCCATTTGTCTTTCTGACTGTCACTGAGCACAAAGTTGTCTTTTTCACATAACTGTCACAATACCAAGATTTCTGAGTCATAATGTTCAGCTTGGAACTCATCAGTCCATGCTTGATTGCGGTGCATCGTTTATTTAAAAAATTTCTATTCAATTTCACCTGCCATTTTATTTTCCCAGTCACTCCATCTTGTAAGTTTTTCACAGATCTGGCTGTGGTTTTGCAAATTATACATCTCAGGACAGATAGGAATTGTATGGAAAAAGAAAATAGGGGGGAAAGCCATAGTAGAAATGCAATACAATGTGTTTCATTTCATGAAATGAATGGAGATCATGCAGGAGCACCAAAAAAACCCAAATCAATAGATTCTGGCTGATTTATTGATAAACACAGAACACAGTTTATGTAGCATTACAAGAGGAGCAGGTTTTTCATTCAACTTCTTTTTTAAGCATTAGCAGAAATAGTTAAGCAAGAATCTAGTAAGAAAAAACATATTCTGATCACATTATAGGAAGAAACACTGGAAACTGGATGAATGCTCTGTCCCATTTTACTCACTCCACAGCTACTGAGCTTTAGATTGTTATCCCCAAGACTGGAAATTCTTCTAATAGTTATATTGGTTGTGGAAGAAATAAGCTTTAATATTTTAAACTCAACCTTTTAATATTGTAAACAATTGTAGGAAACAAGCAAAGGGCATAAAATAGGATCTTTTTTAAAGATCCTGAATTTTTACAGATAGTAAGCACACTGTAAATAACTCCTTGGAACTACAGCCATTAAAGGCAACTCCCTATCACAAAGCAGTGACAAACACAGTTCTAGGAATATTGCCTGCTTTTCACTGTGCAATTGGCATTTCTTTGAGCAAGGATTTTGAATCAGTAATCAAGCAGAAATGTTACTGTGACCCCAACCTCCTCAGCTACTTAGAGGTAAGTACATATGCTCAAGTGAAATATGAGCTATCTCTCTTCTTCAGTTGGACAGGAACTATCACACACAATTAGGTTAAAAGCCCCTTTTGCTGTTTGGCCCAATTCTAGGAATAGCTGGCCCAGATCTAGTGCAGCATCCTGGCAAAGTGCAGTTTATTCCCAAACCATCCTGCACTGAGGCAATAATAACACAAGGCTAGACTAGGCTTCAGCTTGAAGGATAAGACTGCAGCTGTGGAGAAACAGGTGTTTCATCAATGTCTTCCTCAGTGGCTGACACCGAAGGGAAAAGGGTGTGTGATGCTGAATGCAGTGACAACAGTTACTTGAAAGCTGAAAAGTATCAAGTGTTACCTCCAGCCACGAGAGAAAATCAAAGTCTATTTTAAAACATGCAGACTTACCTGGTTGGCTGGATTTCCTGCTGAATGCTCTCTAGAGATGCTTGGCCACAAAATTTCCTGGTTCATCATAATACCTGGGGTAATCCATTAGGTTTGCCACCTATGTTGTTAATCTGAAAGCTGTGTTCCTTTAGATCCATAAAAGCAATCAATATCCAGAAGGCTTTTCACGGCTAGAATATGATGTAGTTGTAAAGCAAACAGAGAAGCAGCAGCATGAATGACAGCTTTACTAAAACATTAGGCTTCACCTAAGGCCAAAATCATGTGTAAGTGGAATAAAATTGCCACTAATGATCTCGGTCATTAATGTTTAATTATGCATTTCATTATGTAAAGTTATTATTGTAAAGGATTTCATTAGTAACAATTAGAATGCCTCATTTCTAATTTATATGCATGTGTTCTTAATTACCATAGTATTGAAATCAATACTGAAAAATGCTTAGGTACTTCACATTCAACATAATGTGCTGTATATATAACTAGGATTACAACACCTTCCATGTTATTAGCTGACAGTCAAGTTAACATCTGCTAAAATGTGTTCTCTTTGTTCGAAAATGAGGTCAAATCGTACTGCCTGTAAATCCGAATTCCTTAGCAAAGGCAAAGTTACCAGAATGTGTATGTGATTGAGATTTGTAAGCCATTTAAAAATAACATTTTTTGGTTTCTGGGGGATTTTTTTAACTTTTTCATTCTAGAGTCTCTGTCTCTATTATATACTACAGCTATATATAGTATACATAATATAACTGCTAAGTCAGCTTTCTTGGCATGCATTACCATAAGATATCCTGACAGAAAGAGCTACTAGGGATAATAACTCTGTGCCAACAGGAGGATTGCAAACCCCAGATGTTTCTAGTGTGTGAGGAAACACACTAGAAGCCCATCATCAATTCACTTCTTACACATACTGGTTCAGCTTCCAAATCAATTCTTATTCTTGTAATTTTTCATATATAGCTATTCCATATGGAAAGTCCAGTTTCTAAAATATTGAAATGTGTAATGATGTTTTCTCATGCAATTAATGAAAATGTTTCTTGATATGTATCAGTGATTATATTTAACAAGCAATCCTTCAACAAATAAACAATCCTTTAGCAAAGCATCAGTGAGGTTTTAGAGCTGAGCTAAAATTGCTCAGACACAGCAACAAGCACAGGAGAAGAAGAACCCTCCCAGTTTCTCTCTTTCCCCTGGCATTTTGGTTTTGAAACCCTACAGCCCACTGAGATTTCAAACACACTGTTATTTAAAGCCATGAAAGCTAAACCCAGTTTGTGGTAAATGGATCCCCAGGCACGCTGGACACCTGTAGGATGCCTGGTGTGGCTTTTCAGATTGTATCTGGTTCCTCAGCTGCCTGGCATGCTCCAGGCAAAACGCGGCCTAAGGTGTCCTCCCAGGTACCAGACTTTTGTTTAACCTTAGGTGTACTTGAGTCAGATCAACCACAGTGCCTTTGTTTTCCTCTCTTCCCTGGCCATCCTCCCACTTACTGGAGCTGCAACAGCAGCAGAGCAACAGCTCCAAGTGATGAATGGTCTTTAAACCACCTCAATCTGACCAGGTCCATGTGGTCAGTTGTGCTCTATGCCAAAGCATTTTGACATATGGGTGCTCTCCTGCAACCATACCATAATTCACAGTATGCTCTTCCCCTCTAAAAGGAAAAACAGGGAAAGTGAGGGAAAACAGGGAAATATCATAGCACCAATGGGATTGCAGGAAATAGTCTACACAGCCTTTTCAGCACTTACAAGACAACTGACCCATGATACAGTAAAACACAGAAATAACAGAATCAATCTATTATTCACAGGAGCAAAAACTAAAGTTTATTATCAGTTATGACTTACAGGTATGGTGCATCTATAATAAACCATAGCACCTTTTTTACATGAAAATGTAGTTCTCCGGCATATTCTCTTACCCAAAGATTTTCTTCCATGCCTCAAACATTTGCTGGCATTTCAAGATGACGCCAAAAATTTTGCCTGTGAGATTCACAGGGTGATAGAGGGTGAAACTGTCTTCACAGGATGAGTTTAGCAGGAGGAAACTTCAAAGAAAAACTGACTGATGTGGCATATACATGAAAAGCACAAGAACAAAGCAATACTCTCAATTGTGGAGCAGTTAGGATTTGGATCTGAACACTTCAGACTTAAGTAAACACCAACAAACCAAATTAGCACAGGCAAACAACAGCTAAAGCTTGCTTCTAGTGCAAATTAAAGGCTCATCTTTATGGTTTTTTTCTGAAATATTCTGAAATATCCATTTGCTAGCCATATCTTAATTGCATTACTCTCATGATCTGGCTTTAATGCATATTTTTAAACACGAAGCTGACAACGCTATGGGATTCCTGTAAAAAGTTTATTTAAGTTATTGTTTTGCATCCGTTTCTTTAATTATTTTATTTAAAATAGACATTCAAATGAACAGTCCTGAAAGATCTTGTTCAGAAGGTCAATATCAACGCTGCAGAAATATCTGCAATATAATTACATTGTCAATATATCTTAAATTTTGCAGGTAATTGCAGTTTATCTTCACAGAAAAATACTCTAGATAAAAATAATTATCAGATATAATCAGAGAGTCTGCTTAAGTGTCTTGCTCAAATGTGGTAAATGTTTGTTTAGGGCTTGGTTTAATGCTTGTGAAAGACTAAGGAAGTGAAGCAAGAAAGATCCTTGCACTGGATAAGCATTCCAGCTTTTATCCTCCAGTTCACCAGAGACTGGTTGTTTCTATTTCTGGGGTTTTCCTGCATAACCTGCTACTAATATTGGATGTGTAGCACTTTTGTGACATGCACAAATTACATATCCTTGTCCCTTTCCCTTTGTACAGAGTCCCAGCTTTGTGATGCAGGGCAAGGCTTTTGTCTGGTTAGGGATCAATCACTGAGACTCTTTTGCTATAGAGTGATTGGAATTATTCATTAATCTTCCAGACCAGTAGTTTTGTCTTTCATGAAGTAAAATTGATTTCCTTTTCTGAGCTTGTGAAGAAGTGGGATGTGCACCTTTCTTGATTTATAGCTCAGGATGGACAGTAATGGAGAAGCCTTGAAAGCAGCAGCTTTTGGGACTCCAGAAATTACAGGTCTTGATGCAACAGCCTGATATTTACTCATGGGTGGGCTGCATATTGCACTAGATAGCACTATGAAAAGAGGATATTTAAATTTGGAGAGAATAAATCCTTGGGGAGCACTAGCTTTTCTACAGATTTGCTTTATTCATTCTCTTCTGGAGAGCTTCACAACCGTTTATAGTGCACAACAAATCTCTTTGGTGCACGAGGGGCAGATTTATTCCACCATGTTTGAATCACCTGGGAGAAATAGAAGCAACTTTGAGTTGAATTACTGAGTAATCTACAGCTTCTTCAAGGAGCAGCAGGCCCAGGAATAGACAGCATTTCCATCAGAATCATACCTATTTTCTGGCCAGATGGTAGCAAGGAGCATTGGAAATCTGATTAATATCCTGTGGTGGTTTTCCCCCTGGTTAATGGCCTTTCAAACACTCCAGACCTTTTGAGAGTCTTCTGTTCATAATATTAATACAGTTGTACCTCATATGCCTTTGGGCCACTACATAAAGGGGTCGAATCATGGTTCTCCTCTTTGATTTAACTGAAGATCTGTGGCACTTTCCTACCTAGAAGCCAACGTTTCAGGAGCTGTATTGTTTCTTATTCCTTTCCAGTGTAGTCTGGGAATGACTATGCAATCCTTACGCAGCCACGAACACAGATCCTTGAATCAAAGCCTGAAAAAGAGGGTCAGTTTTACTTTAGATTTAGTCTAGGCTTTAACCTTTTATCCACAATCTACACAACCTACTTTGCAGTAAAAATGCAAATCATTTAAGCCTAGAGTATAATTAGAGTTCCAGACCTAGATACCAGTTCCCTATGGCTGCTGTTTGACTAATTTCTTATTTCATCCATTTTGCACTGAGAAGATACTAAAAGTACTGCATTAATGTGCTATGGACAAAAAAGAAACAGAGATAAATTGGCTTTGTATACCAGAGTTATTCCTTGGTCTGCAAAATAATTGCCTTGAAAGCCATTTTTCTTGCTGTTTGCTCCTTCATTCAGAACTGTCTGCATTAATAGCAAGGCTTTGCATCTCAGGGCATAATCTCTGCTACAGTAAAGTTTACCAGTCACTGTCCCTGCCAAGATCCTTCTTGCAGGTTCGACCCACGTGGTTAGTTAGAAGAAGCCACAGGGAGTGTAATTGCATGTATATTGCACCAAATGTGCCACACAGTATCAACCCCCCAAAAGAGCAAAAACTTAACACAGACCTTTGATGGTTCTAAATTCTATTCCTCATTTAAATTACGTTGTCCTTTATCCCTTATAAACACTTGTGATTACAGTGAGATAAACCTTTCACAGAGGTGTTACCCAGCAGGTGGTGTCACAGGATATAAGTGTTTCCAGCAGCTGGAATAAATATCTGAAATGTAAGTCAGACACTGGAAAACTGAAAGCTTGAAAAGGGAGTACTAACACTGCCTGGAATCACAGCACTGGGATGTCTGACCCACAGACATTGCAATTTGGGATCTCCTGACACAGTGGTTCTTCTGTAATTTCTGGTAGCATCAGCAGGACTTAGCTAAGCATGCAGGGAAGGAGCCTGAAATAAATACCCTTCATGCTCCACACAGCCAGAATATGAAGGTCACCTCAGGAAAAAGAAAATCAATGTATGCCAAGAACAAAGGGCTAACACACAATATAACATACTATTATCCCAATCCACAGTGCTGTACACAGCTCACTGTCAACAAATGCTCAGGAAAACAAGAGCAATGGAGTGAAATCCCTTTTATCACAGTCGTTTGGAAAGAAAAGCAGCTGGAAACAGCTGTATTCCACAAGGGAGAAATCTCCATCTCCTATGAAATGGCTGACAACTAAGTTGTCTTAGACCAGGGCACAAGAAAACCATAAATATATTAAACTTTTTACAGTCAGTATTTATCTATTCCTTTGATAATTGTTATTTATCTCCATCTTCTTATTGTCACTAAATCTACTGTGTAGTTTTTAAAGTTACAAGCTGGTGGTGTGCTAGATGAAGTTTGAGGGGTTTGTTAAAACCCCACTAAATGAAGAAGACCTGAACAGCATGAGGTTATAATCAGTAGTCCCTTTTTCTGGATTACCTTTTATCTTCATTTTCCACATTTTTAACTGACTTTTAAATTGTGGAGGACTGGCTGCAGACTTGGTCCCTGCAGGATACACAGGGCACACAGCACATGAGGCATGAACTCATTCAGCTCAGCAGACAGAGGAAGGCTGAAGCAACTGTGCCGTTCAGAAGGCATTGCCCAAATTTCACTGAGGGAGAATTGCACGGCTAATGAACCACACTAAGATTTCAGAGTGCTAACTGCTTAATCTCAAAAAACCATGACTTGGTCATCAGTTCTGCAGGATGAGTGTGAAGGGTGCTTTTGGCAGTACTTCTGAACAAAAGAACAGATCAGTTGAGAAAATACGACTTGGGTACTTCTGTTTTGCTTTGTCAGCCTAATGAAATCAAGATAAAATGAGGTATTATGTATCATTTCTATAGGGCTAAAGTGGAAGGCTTTTATTGTCCAAATGCCAGCCTTGGAAGTGAAGGGAAGGTCCAACTAAGAATGCAAGGTAAATGTCTGCACAGAAAAAAAATCAATGAGCTATTGCAGTTGTCTGAAAACTTTATTAGTTCAATGAATCACATTTATATAGACACTAATAATTATAATGTAAATAAGGCAGTCAGAGTAATGTAAAATAGCCCATCATATAATACTCAGTATGTCAATGTTATTACCACAGTGTTACAATTACTGAAGTTTAATAGAGAAATATAAGACACATACAGAAAGTAATTGAGATAAAAGAGTACAGTAAATTGGTATAGTACTGCAGAGAGTGATGAGCCACACTTACTAATTTCAGCAATTACAAACCTACAGAGCAAGTTCTACTTCTCTCTTCCCAATGAATGATTGTGTTAAAGCAAATAGTCCACACTCCTACTGGAATTCCCCTACTTCATAAAACTAGGTTTGCTAGACATCCCACCTGGATTTTCTGCAATGCTGAGCTGCTTGTTCCTTCTGCAGCACTATTTGCCAAGTGGGAAATTCCTTGAAGTGCTGCAGAACGTCTCTGCACTTTGAAGTGTCTGTCACGAGTGTGGCAGACATGCCATCAGCCTGCCTCAAAGCTAAGGACCTCCACAGTTTTTTACATAAAGAAACCAGGGGGTTTTTGTGTTCCCCTTACTCTAAAGATACCTCTCCTCTACCATCCCTGAAGTTAGCTCATGTGCTCCTGTCCTTTTGAGTAGCTTCTTCAAAGGGAGGTAAAAAAAAATTGACTGGCTGTCAAAACAGCATTAAAAAAGAAGAAAAGAGAAAGAAAAAAGAAAGACAATATAATCTAGTAAGATACAGTAGTGTTCAAATTTCTACACGGCAAGGAGAAAAGGTAGTGCCAAGGTTTTGCATAACCAAATTATCATTATAAGGAACAAGTCCACTCCAGAGAAATACTAAAATTCTAGCAAGAAATTCAGCAAGAAATTTACATCAGACATTTCCTGGAGAATTTCCATTGGAGAGAGACAGGCTCTGTGTCTAAGGAACAGAGGACTACCTGATTCAGTTGGCTTTGGAAGTCAGCTGGATGAGATTTTATGATTAATCAGAAAAAGCACAAAATGAAGTGTTTATATGGTAGGATACCCAGCAAAAACCTTGCTGAGCTCCACCGAGCTGAGCTCACACATCCTGGGATCTCTCCCACTTGTACAGGTGTCTATGACTTGTCTAACAGCCCCATAAAAACTCTCTGACCTTATTTCACTACTGGTTTGTGATTAGTTACCCGGTCTTAAAATAGTATGAAAAATTAGGGTGACCTAATTTTCCACACAGCCACAACATCCAGCAATTAATTCTTCTGTTCCCAAAACAGTATTTCCTCCTGCTAGCTGCACAGGTGTTCCTTTTGTGGCTTCTTTTTCACACCATCTTCCTAAACCCCAGAGTACTGCAGAAGATTCTCAACCTGACTGAGTCTGAAAAGAAAGCATAAAATTTAGTGTCTCAGCTGGGGGCCAAGGGAAAAAATAAATATGCAGTATCCCGAAATGCTTCAATGCTTTTGATGAATGAAATTTTGCTGTGAATTAAATGCTTTCAAAGAGAGAAGAAAACCATTTTTTAAATGTTTGCAAGTTCAATTTAGTAATTAATACTTTGCATAGATATTACTAAGGGAACAGCTAAAGCTGGGTGAGGCCAAAAATACCTGTTCTGAATTTGAATTTTCACAAGCAATTGGAAGGACAATTAAAAAGGATTATGTGCAAGTGATAACAGCCTGAGAATTCATTAAAGCAGAAGCTCAAAATCTTTTGATTCACCTCTTCAGTATTGCATTTAATGACTTCTGCAGCATTCGTAGGATTTACAGTTTGAAACCTTTAGTCTCTGGGAAAGATCAAAGTCCTGTGCCTGTTTAACAGTATCACCTATGAGTCTGAATAGAAGGAAAAAATATGTAAAGCTGGGAGAGGGAATTACTGCTGGGACATATGTAAGCATTTTCCTGCCAATGTAGGAATGTACGGATTATCAGTCTGGGTCACTTTGTCTCTGGAAGAAATTCAGGAATTCACCTAGATGCCTTGTTTTTCCAGCTGCTTTTCTTCAAAGGTATCCAAGTGAGTTCTGCCAGCATAAATCTTTCCATGAAAGAGCAGCATCTGCATCCTGGCCCCTAATAGTCACGGGGTTTTACAGGCTGCTTCATGGGAGATGAGGCGTCCTGTCTGACGAGGTGAAGGAGCAGAGTCAGTTGTTGTATGGCTCCTCTAAAAATTGCATCCAGGATGAGACAATTCAGGAGCACCAGAAGAACTTCTTGCTCTTTATGTTTCTCTGTGTCAGCTTAACTAGAATATGATAATACAAGCTGCTGCTGAGAAAGCCAAATCTGTCATAAGAGAAACTATAAAGTACTACTTCAAAGGTATGCTTATATCTCTTTTGATACAGACCAAGTCCTAGGATTTAATAGAGTAAAATAAAAAGTTGAAATATACTTCATATTAAAGCAGAGTCAAAATAAAAAAAGGCATTAAAGTTTCTTAAATGAGCTATTTCAAGCTTGAGAGCATTTTCCAAATTGCATTTCAGATACTGAAATCCAAATTTTTTCACACGGGTTCATATCTAAAAGGCATATAGAAACCTTGAAATGTTTCATATGATGGAAATCCTTTTCACCCACTAGTTATACTTTTATTTCTCCCCCTGCCCCACCCCAAAAAAACAATAAAAGGAATCCTTGACATTGGTCATTGAGGTATGTATTCATATAAAAAAATAAAAGGAACCTCAGCTTTTTATAAAATAATTATGTATTAATTCCCTTTAAAGTCTGATCCAGTATCTGCTGACTTCAAAGAGCAGACCTTTTTTGGAAGACACTAGTCATTGAAGAGTTTGGATGAAATTAGTCACTGAAATGCAGATTCTGTGTTAGCAGACTCTCTGCCTATATTAGGAATCTTAGGTGAAGACGTGATTATTAGCTTGAGCCCACAACAAGCTTTACAAATTACCATGGCATTATGAAGTTCCAGTGGTATATAATCTCTTAAGTGTTCAAATCTCTTCAAAATTCTCTCTGTTATTATGGATTATATATAAAAACGCTGTTCATAATCAGGCTGCAAAAATCTATACATAAAAGAGCATTTCTCGTTTGAGGAACCTTACGCTATGAAAAAAACAAAAAAAGACAAGAAAAATCTGTCTACCCATAAAATTAGCACATCAAACCTTCAGATTTAAAAGAAAATGTCCTAAATGCAGAAACTAACAACATTTGCATAGCTTGGACAAAAAAAGTTCCTGAAATCTACTGCCAATTTTATCAGTGTTATGTTAAATGAACCTTTCCTACATTTGCTTCATTGAGCCCTAATAACATTTTTCTTTTGCTCTGAATTGAAATTATGTTAGCATGACAAACACTAGAAGAAAAATCTGCTGGGAATTATTTATGAGGAACTTGACAGAGCAGCTTTTAACAATATCTAATCCTGGAACCTTAGCCGTGACCTTCATTAACCAGAGAAACATTCCCAATTACTAAAAAAGATGAACTTCAAGTGCTAAATTTTACCCTAAAGCATGAAAAACAAAAGAAAACAAACACCAAAACTAAAGAAAAGCAGGGGAGAAAAGAAGAGAGGAAATCTATAGGGGAGGGAAAACACAAGTTTCCAAACCCAAATAATTCTTGAAGGCCAAATTGAGGACAAAAGCCCAGATGTGAGGTGACAGGCTGTTCCCCAGAGGTCACATCAGGGGCAGAGGATGCTCCTGCTCAGCTGGGTGCCGGCTCAGAGGCCCCAGTGCACCGGGAGGTTCTGTCCTGACCAGGTGGCCCCGGCGCCCTGCGGAGCACAGACTCAGAGCTCCCCGGGGATGCAGTCCTATTGCCCTGTGCTTCCCCGAGGATGCTGGACAGGATGTGCACGGCTGCAGTTCCCAAGCAGGCCCTGCCCCTCTCCTTTTGCAGGAGGCTCGAAACAGATGAGGCTGGGGCTGTGTTTTCCTCGCCTGTGACAGATTTGCACAGTATCATAAGCTTGCTGTGCTTGGTTGTTTTCCTTCTATCAAAAGAAAGATGTTGCAAAACTGTTTAGAGTACAAATGAATCCGTACCCCATATGTTGCTATTTATATTTACATCCACTTAGGACACCCAGCAGACCTGGTTATGGAGCAGGTCCTTGTTTTTTCCAGTTCCTCTTCTGCTCATAAACATTTAAGTGCGAACAACAGGGTATCGCCACGTCTGCACTTAAATTGCTCATTGTAATTTCACATCAGCTTCTATTCCACATCAATTTTCTATGCAACATATTATAGTATCTGCTCATGTATTTTGTGCAGACTGTGTAGGAAGAAGCTTAATCTAAAACATCTGCAGCAAGATGAGATGATCACATAAACATTATTTCTTGCAGAGGTTCTGTCTATAAACTGCAATGAAGTGTGTTTCCACCACATCAGCACAATCCTACCTTTGCATTTACCTTTTATCATCAAAATGGAGAACAAAGGAAAATAAAATACAAGAGGAAAAGTTAAATTCCCAGGCACATAAACACCATGTTCAGACAGAAACTGACAAAGCTCTGAAAATTATGTCCCTAATCTGAAATCTGTTCAATAAACTACATTAATTATCACTGCCGAGTATCTGTTTATGTGCCCAAATTCCCAGCAAGCCATATGGAAAATTACTTTCTAATGTGGAATCGCCAGAGCTTTTTGATAGCGAAAGGTCCACACAGACACTAAACTGTTGCAGAGTAAGTCAATAATCAGTGAGCTGCAATTTTCAGAGCCTAATGGATCCAATAGACACCTAAGGGATATCTCAGCTTCAGCAGCAGCATTGTGCTCCATCACATTACCCTGCAATAGAAATGACTCACAACACAGTCTCCTAAAAGAGGGTATAAATTATCCTCGTTGTTGAGATTTACCCTTGAAGGTTGGTATCCATACCCAAGCAGTTTCTCTTCACTCCTGCCCTTCAGGCACTTTACCAAAAGATAGGAAAGGTGCTGGGTATCAGGCATGTTTGAGCTCTGGAGGTACCTGCATGCAGTTTCATCTGCATATAAAATACCGTATGGAAGCCAATTGCCATCAACACACAAATAGCTTTTGTCAGCAAACGTGTTAATTACCAAAATTTGTGTTCCAAGGCTTTCCATGTTAGTTCCTTAAAAAAACTAAGCACATTAGCTGTTTTCTCATTACATCATTTCGAATATGAGAATGAATGCAAGTTCCAACAACAGTTTCAGGCACTAGAGAAGGGCATATTATAAAGATTCACCTAATAGCTGAAAAATGTCACAAACAAAAGAATCCTTTTCACACAAGAAAGTGCTCTGAATGGAATATCTGCTAAACACTTAATGCATGCCCCTGGAAATCAGTGGAGAATTTGGATCCTCTCTTAGCTTGTAAGATTTTATAAATAAAAATTTAGTAAGTTCTTGGGATTTGTAGCCTCCTAATTGATCCTTTCAGTCCTGAGTGTTATTCACTATCCTAATTGAAAATAAGCAGAAGAGTTGTATACTTGTATTTTTAAATGCAGATGAGTGTTTTTTCCTTTATTATGATCCACCAAACTGGAGTAGGAGTCAATAAATAAACTACTCTTAACTCCAACTGAAGAATAATGCTGTAAACTAGCATATCAGAGACCGGTGTAAATGCAAACAGGTCAAAAGTTAAATGTCTGGTGACAAGAAGTCCATTGGTTTCTATAATTTTAACCAATATAAATTAGTTTGGGGGCAGTCAATATCGCAATTCCAAGAAGACTAGAGGAGGTAAACTACTCTGGCTTCTACAGCTGAAGTAGCAAAAGGAGTAAGAGCAACAAGAAGTAAACCTAAGGAAAGAAGGCTCATTTTCAAACCTCAGAACTTGGTTCTATGTCCCAAAGTAGACAGAGGACACAGTACTGTCACCCACTCATGAATTCCCTTTATCCAACTTTAAGAAGCCTGGGGGTTAAACAATGATAAAAATCCATGGATGATGGGAACGCCTTTGTTCCGGTGGTTATGCAGGAGGAGGAACACTGCCCTGTGGTACTGGGTTCAGCCTCAGCTCACAGTGTGATCAACACTGCTGTGCTTGGTGCCCAGCCAGAGCCTCTCTGGCAGGGAGAAGTTCCTGCACACACAGGCACCAACACATCACATCACCACAGGCATAATCAGTGCCTCTGCACTGGGGGGAGAAAAAACTGTGAGAATAAAACTTGAGGCCAAAAACTGCCTAGAGCCTAAACATTGGCAATGATTTCGCTTTTCTATTTAGGATAGAAAGGAAGGTAGGAAGTCCTATTATGTGCAGGGAAGGAACAAAGTCCTTGAGGCTCATTGGTGAAGTCTATGAATTGCAAAGTACTAATTTAACACAAGGGTAGTAAGTGGAATGATGGCATCTCTTCAAATGAATTCATAAATTAAAAGGTATTTTACATTTTTAAGGGAACATTTTTGTCGGTTATAAAGAAATTAAGAAAACTGAAAACCTCTGAGTAAGACATTGTAATTGGATTCACAGGTTATCACTGAGTGTGAAGAAAATAACAGCTACAAAGGGTTTGAGCTTAACTAAAAACTAGCAAGTCAGTCTCCTTGGCAGCTCTTCTAAGGACACATTGACTGATCTCTGCCCACATGAAAGGAGAACCTATACTTAGTGCCTTCAATAAATTGAAGCTTTGGATATTCCAAGAAGGTGCAGAGAATATGGGAGAAATGTAGATTCTTAAAAAACGCCAGGTATTTCCTTTTGCACAGGTACTGTGCTCCACACAGGGAGTGTTGGATGAGATGCACGCTGTATATGGAAGAGAAGTCAGACTATGAGAGCCCTTCTGACCCTAAATGGAGATATAACTTAACTGCATTTTATGGGACTCATAAGCACAGGCATCTGGACAAAAGTTTTGTGAGAGTGTTCCTTTGCATTATACTTGTATATTTAATAAGATTTCATACTTACTTTTGCTCCAAATTAGTATCTGTATCAAAGTACCAGGTTGTTTCCCATCTGCTTCTTGTTTCTTTTTTCATCATGTTTCTCTCCTTTCATATTCTTTTCTCCAATTGCTTGTCCTTTTCCACTGTAGTATCTCCAGGGACGTTCTTTCAGTCTTTACTTGCATATCATAGTTCATTTTGTTTCCTGGCTTTTTTCACCATCACCATAAAATGGATATTGGTAATGTAGCATTTTGCTGCTCTGCCTGCACTACTAAACTTATTTTATAGCTGAGAGATTGGCACAGGTAATAAATAATTTGCTGGTTTACTTGGGCACCTTTAAAGTATGTGTCACTAAAACCAGAAAAGAGATCTTCTGCTTTACTGGACGAAGCCTTAATTTGAATATCTTTCTTCTCTTCTACAAAACTGAAAGAACTTTATTGTAATCATAAAGATACCATATTCTTGCAGAAATAAACAAACATGCCACTTTCTCATTGGGAGATCTGAAAAAAGGTTTTGGGAGTCCTTTCTCTCATAGCCCATCACCAGGCAGAGCTGTCAGATTCTCTGCCAGGGTTCAAGTCAGTCAGTGAGCACACTGCTGGCACCACTGCCCCTAAATGGAAGTTCTACAAAACGACACTCCTAAATCCACTCCCACCTTTTTCATACAACAGTTGAGTTTCATTTCTGTGGTTTTCTTGTCTGCATTAACTTGTCATGCCATGCCCCAAATTAGATATTGACCTGGCTTCCAATGCACTCTCTACAGAGGATGCAAAAGACACAGAAGTGTCTCACAGAACTCACTGATCACTCACTTAATTTCATTAAGAAATAATGAAAAAACTGAGAGGCATTAGTTTCAAAGCTGTTAATCAAGCCCTTTGAGAATGGATGTAATTGGATTGCATGATATTATAAGATAGCAGATTTAAAGAAGAATTCTTTAACTTTGGGTTATATTACAAAATATGCTGAAGATATTTATTTAAAAAAATAAATCAAGCAGCTATTCCTCTGTTTGTGAAGGCAAGAAGAGCAAGCTAACCACTTTACAAAGCTGAACTATGACACTCCTAGCCAGCTTCATCATCTATTTTGTTAATTAAACAGTTGCTTATATATGACATTCTCACTACAAGTTTAAAATCATATTTATTCATTATACAGCAATTCAAAGTAGAATCACTGACTGAAAATCATAATCAGTCATAATTTGAGTTTATACTAAGGCCATAATCAAAACTATTTATAGACAATTGGTACTAAAGAAACTTTTCTCTACCAAGGATTTATCAGTGGGAAAAGGAAATTATCTGAATTATTTATACCACCACATTTTACCAGTTAATCAAATAATAATTAATGTTTTCATCTGAAACTTTTATTGCTGAGAATTGAAGCATGTGGGTATTAAACAGCCTTGTTTTGTAGCAGTCACAGATTTTATAGTGCACGAGGAACTGTCATGACTTTAAATTAAGCTTTCATGGAATCTAACTTTTCACTTGAGCCTGCATAGGGTCATGATTTTTTTTTATGCCCCTATGACATCACAAAGAAAAAAGTAATTTTATTTTGTAAGTGAGCATTTATTCCTCTTAAAGCAAATGGTTGAGGCTACATTACCACAATTACTGACTAGCCAGAATTAAGTGAACTCTGCATTTAAACTAATATTCTGTAAATAGCAATGAATAAGGGCACCTAAACAGCAATTTAAATGCATCCATTTTAGTGGAATGAGTATTATAAAAGAGAGACTTACTTCATATTAGAAATAATTTCCTGCCCAACTCAGCATCTTTGTATTATCTCTTGTGCTTATTTACTTTTCATATCATTACCACTGTGGCTTTGCCAGATCTTTTTTTAAATGATAACATCAGTTTCTCTCAGCCAAGAACCTTATTTGACATAATTGCTTCTCATATTAGAACTTTTTGGAAATTAATGTTGATTTGGCACATTTCTGAGGTGATTCTGAGGACTTTCTAGACATCCAGAACTACAAATACACTTCCAGAAGAGGTACTGGTAAGCAGTTCCACCAGCAAATGAAGGTTCCTAACTCAACTGACCAACTGACACTGACCACCACTAAGCCAGCAAGTCCTTCCAGGGGACTTCTGAATTCAGGGGAGATAGGTTCTGTTAAACTGGAGGCTGGGAATGCTAAGGATTTCTGGAATAAAAGATGGGGAAGAAGGTTCAGCAAGCATTTAGAAGCCCTCAGAAACAACACCTACTGAAAAGAAAATATTATTATGTTACAGTATTGATATTACGGAACACCAATGGGGATGTGCACTGATTCATTCTCACCTTCCCTGAACCCACACTGTGCCTGTGTCATGGCCAAATGCATCCTGTAGGCAAGTCTGAGTATCTGCTGCTAAAACCTACCTATTTCAGCACAGTTTGAGGGGCATGCTGCTCATTACATATCCCATATATTCTGTTTTACAACATCCACTGGCCAGAATCAGGAAATCAAAACATCCCTTCCTGCCTTCGCCGCAGGGCAGCTGCACTTCAGGCTGCTGTTGTAGCAATGTGTAAAGGTCCTGAAAAACAGCTGCTCTGCATTAGTATCAAGGCAGGCTCCTGTTTGGGCACTGCAATCAATGAAAATGCATCCTGGGTAGTTCTGAAAATAGCCATGGATGTGTGGGACTACAGAGACATTAAAACCACCCTTCTTAAATTGATCTGTAAGTTAGCTAAGGTAAATTCAATCAAAATCTAACCTAGAGATTCTCTCTGGGAAGACTTTGCCCATGAATGCATTTCATGTTTAGGTCTGCTGAATCCACTACAGAAATTGCATAGCTTTATTTTGGGACCTCATCAGGTGATCCAGATTTCCTCACAGCTCAGTTGTTGATTCTATAAAGTTATTCACATACTTTAGATATCTTGACGAGGAGCCCAAAGGTAAAAGCTAATGTTCTTAGGCTTTTCATAAACATTAACAGAGAGTGGAGCAGCTATGGGGTATGGTTCAGTCATGACTCTCAAAATTTTATTTAGGTGGCACAGTCCAATCCTTGGGAAAGACAGAGGCCTTATGTTATCCCTGAACTCTCAGAGATGCCCCAGGAAGTACAACAGCATTCCAAATACAGTAGCATAGGCCTAGAGCCTTTTATAATTGGCTTATGTTGCTTTTGCACAGGTGGAATCCTGACCTGGCCTCTTCATCTTCCTGAAATTCCTCTGGAGCTGAAGAGCCCTCAAACATTGCAACATCTTCAGAATGGTTTGCAGCAGGAACCCCCAGGAGCACAGTCTCACTGCAGAGAACCTGGTAGGGAATTTCCACAGGCCATAAATGATCCTCACTCCCTCAACAAACAAAAATTAAGGTCCAACCCACTCAGCCACAGAACAGGTCTGCTGTTCATAATTCAGGGGGCAGAAAAGTGCTCCACTGACAACACTTTATCACCTTTGAAAAGACAAATGTCTATGGTCCCAGACCTTCCAGTTGCTTTATATAATAGATTCCTTGATAGATTGCTCTGGAAATTTGGTGCTTGGAAAGCCAGGGCTCTTGTTTTGGAGAATCCTTTGGGGTATGACAGTGACAATGCTTTTGTAAGCCTGTCTCATTTTATCCAGCATTAAGAAAGCCATATATTTCATGGCACTGTGTGGCATAATTGCTTGTGCCTTTTTTTCCTCTGACTCTTTCAAAATGAAGAATGTTACTTCCATACATCCTCACGGGCTGTGCATCATTAATGATCATCCTGGCCACAGCTGCATATTTATTTCCATGCATGGTTTCACACTGTGTCTCTGAAGTCTTTGCTTTTTAAAGTCATTCAGTCTTCTCTTGAAAATGTGAATAAGAGACCAGGTGATTTGTTCCCCAAAATAATCACATTCTTCAAGAAGTCTCTGTGCTGTTTTTTTATACACGACTCTTACCTCTAAGGACAGAAGTACTTTTAAATCCAAGTGTTAAAGCAAGTCAAATACAGAAAAGTGAATCAACCATGCACTCACATTAGGATGAGATAACTCAATGCTTTCATACTGCAGGATAGCTATTTCATTATCTTTTGCTTGCAAAGGGAAGCAGCAGTTCTGATTAAACACTATTTTATCTGTGCTCTTTGTAAGCATAACTCAGTGAAGATGACGGTATGATACGGCTGAGTTTTGAAGGCTTGTGCTTAAAAGCCATATATCTTTAAGGCTTGTACCTTACATGGATTCTCTCCTAATTAAGAACACCTGTAGAGGCCTGACCAGACCCTGTGGTTTGCAGCAAAACTGCCGAAGGGCTCTGAAAAGGCAGAAACTTTGTGTTGTCTTTTAACCTAAATTATAACAGGGTTCAAGCCTGTGCCAAGCAGAGTAAAACTATATAATTTATGAGCTATGAGGGCAGCTCTGGGCCCCTCTGAGGTGATTTTTATCAGTGCAGTAGCATAAACAGTTCTCCTTTACTTGAACATTGGGAACAGGGAGCAGTGGAAGGCCTGCCGTATAAAGGGGATCCAGCCTGTGCCAGGACCTCTGGAGCCCACGGACAGCCAGGTAAGTGTGTTTGCACTGCTCTGCTTTCTGAGCAACCGCTGAGGAAAAGGTGTGCAGTGTGCTGAGGCTGAGCATGGGCTGTGGGACTGCAGAACCTGCACTTTAAGGCCAATGATTTGCTTTTCACTCTTAAAATCCTAAGCTTGTTACAGAGGATCTACTTTGATTCATTGTCTGCCTTTGCCTAGGAAGGCTCAGTTGTGCCAAACCTCACCAGTGGTGTAATAGAACTACCCACAGTATTACAAACTGCACTTGGCTGTAATGATGGGTTTGGGCCCTTGCTCTCTCTGAGTTTTGAAGTCGTATTCCTATGAACAAGCAGGTGTTACTTAAGGACTGGTCCTTGAGTCAAGTGGAAAATTATTAGATATAAGCAGAACATGTAAAGTTTTGTTTTGGGTTCTTGTTTCTATGTTTTAATAATACAGAAATTATAGATAAACCATAAAACTTAGTTTGTAATGCAAAATGACAGTATAGAGAAGAACTCCATCTATTCATTTTTTCTGTCAGGGTTTGGGGGCTTTAGGAGACTTAGATAATAAGACATTACTGCAGCTTCATGTTGTTTTCAGCAAATAGTATGCACAAAGTGGGAATAGCCTAAAAATATCAGCTAACTGGAAACAGAACTAAGGCAATGTCCAGCTGACCCACCTCCAGAAACAACAGACAGTCTCCAGGGACTTCTGGCTTTTGTTTCTGTCTCAGAAGGTTTGGATTTTGTGGTGTGGAGGTTGGGAGGGAGGAAGGGGTGCGGGTTTTTTGTTTGGGTTAAACTGACATTTTGAGTCTAATCTTTATAGGAAAAGGGACACCTTGAAAATCTTAGTGCTATGTTTCCTTATTGCATATCTCCAGCAAGAATGAAGCCTTTGGTATTGGTTTCTGATGATTTAAACAGCTACAATAGTTGGTGTCTTAATTAAAACAAACAAAAAAAAAACCAAAAAACCCCACAACCCTTTGAATTTACTCTATTTTTTATTTTCTCTGTAGTACTACATGCAGCCTGCTGCAGAGGGAGAGCTGGGGAGGTGAGTTTCAGGCTCAGCTTGCCAGCTGTAGCAGAAGGAGAGTTGTTATTTAAAAGTTTTTTCTTGATGCAAAGCTAGAGCTCTGCCCTCGTTAAGCACTGTCAGTTGGCACAGCTCTCCTGTGATGCCCAGTTATGCCCCATAAGTCTGGGAAAAGAACTACTTCTTGCTAAAAGATTAAGAGGGAGATTCTTAGAAATGTTTTATCAAGTTATATAAGAACTGAGTCTGGCTGCAGGTTGTCCTTGGACTTAAAACAAGCAGGGTCACATTTCCAGCCTGAACATGAGCTCAGTGCTCTCATCTTGAAGTTGTTCTAAATTTTAAGCCATTATGGTCTATGACTAACTCTGTAGTTTAGATTGGCACAGTCTCAAAGGAAGGTATTTCCCTGCATCTGGGAAAAAAGTGGACGCAGCCAATGGCCTTTTAAAGCATACTGCAAGTACAACAGCTTGAGGCATCATGTGTAGGTTGTTTAATTTCTTCAGCATAATTATCCTTTTAATAGGTGTGTGCTAGTACCATAATCCTTCTTTCAGGATTCCACTAAAAGACTAAATGCTTGGCTAGTTCAGGCCAATGACTTCTATGGGATCTGTACTGTTTTGGTTTTTTTTGCAAACCTAATGTAATGGGTTTGTTCTGAAGATCAAAGTCAGATTTCTCTTGTAGGACTGAGCATCAAAAAAAAGTTAGTTATATTTTATTAAAAACTTGCAATATATGAAGCATTTTTGTGATGCTGATAGCATTGCTCATAGTGTGATTGAATAATACCATAACTTTATACAAACAACACCTTCAAAATTATACACAGAGCCCAGCAGTTTGTGTATAGGGGTTTTGTATAAGTTCTTTGTAGGAGTTGCTTTGTATAGGTCTTCATTAACCAGGAAAATCTGCTGGTCAATTCCCAGGGTAGTTGTAGCTCAGGAATATTTCACTCATACAGTTGTCTAATGTCTGCCTAGACACTGACTGTTTCAGGATTACTGGTTTTTTATTCACATCATTTTTGCCTGACAGCTGCAGGGGTCCTAGTGTTGAGAAACACCGAGGTCTCTCTAAATAACCTCTGCTCAGCTTATTTTCTGTACTATTTGCATTTAAGACTCAGTGGTATTCAGAGAATTGATTTGGGGCCGATCATAACTAAGATCACTATCTACTGATCTCTACAAGATTTTCTGAGGAATTCACACTTCAACAAAGCCTCTTTAAAAGGCAGCTTGGGCCTAAAATCAGATCGCAGTGTGGAGCAGTTCTTGTCATGGGACTGGACAGTGGAAGTCAGCCAAAATCTTTCACTTCCTTCAAAAGCTTCTGTTGGGTGTCCTCTGTCTTGACTTGGTGCTGGGGGCACTGTGTGTATCTTGTTGCTGTGACTGTTCTCCAGATCAAACAGAATTAGCAGCTCATCCAACTGAGCAAACAGGCTCAGAAAGCCTACAGGGGACCTCCCACCAGGATACATGCTACAGAGAACATGCATTCTGTAATGTGAATGGGCTGCCCTCAAATGAGGAGATCACGGCTGTCTCAGGTAAGTGCAGAGTGCTGCTGAGCACAGAGATAAGCCTGCTCTGGAACAAAGCACTGCATGGTGAGGCAGCAGCTGAAGGGCTGCTGGGAGCAGACATCAGGCATGCATCTTCACACAAGCAAGAGTCCTGCAAGCAAAAGTAGTGCCATGACCTAAAAGGCCAAGAAGTCGTGCTGAAAATAGATGGATCTGTGAATCATCAGTCTGAACCAGCCTACACTCTGAGGCAGGAAGGGCAGCGGGAAACCTGAGAGCTGGGTGCTTTGCACTCCTTGTCTGTAAGGCCTTCAGGGGAGGGGATAACTTCCTGTGATGGTGGAAGATCACTCAGTAATAATCACACAGGCAGCTTAACAGTAATGTTTGAACACTTCCAATTGTCGTCCAACCACACTCCAGTCGGTTCTAGTGGCATAGCAGGGGGGAACAGTACAGCGGGCAGTTTGGGAAGGTCCATGATGAAATGTCTGTTTTACTAGAAGAGAAGCACAGCAAAAATTGTAATCCTTTTCTTCACTATCATCAACCCCAGCTGCACTCTAGAGAGCACCTGGAAAAGGATATTTGCTCATCACTTCTGGTGGACTTGGCAGCATTAGGTTTGTGGTTGAATTCAATCTTAAATGTCTTTTCCTACCTAAATGATTCTAAAAGCTGATCTAGATACTTCTATAAAGATGTTATTCTTATCTAGCTATGCAACTGACCACAATCACAGCAGGTAAGAGTCTGGAAGATCAGGAAATGGCAGCATGGTTACCAGAGAAGGCTCAGTGCATCTTCTGTTGGATTTTTGTACCCTATTTAAACCTTAAAAAAAAGAGAGATTAAATACAGCAGTGGTTTTTAACTAAGAGAATTTCTTGGATGGCAGAAGGAAAAGCACCATTGGGAAGGTGCATGAAATAAGGACGGGCTACAAGAACAGAGCAATGTCTGCTGTTGATGCTGCTGCTCACTGAGCCTCTGTAAGGCAAAGGAAAATCTGTAAGGTGTCAGTGGAAGACTAAGATTGCATATGTTCCTAGCCTCAAAAGCTGAGGAAAGAAGGCAGGAAATATTTGGGGTTATGGAGGGAGGCAAACCTATTTTGTACAGGAATGGTGTGTTTGAAGAACAAGCCAAAAATGTGTGTTATCAGGTGTGGAATACACAGCACCAGGAGGCATAGCTTCGTATAGCTTTGCACAGCTTTGGGTTTTCTTCAAAGGAAAACAATAGATAGCTGTCTCCCAGGTAACAGCAGAGGGGAAAACGGTGCCACAAGGACTAAAAATAATCAAATCTAAAGTATGAATTCTGGCCATGCCCGTTAAATTCTCAATAAGCCGGAAATAAATCCTGTGACAATAAATCAAGTGACAATCTTGTTTAGGGGACAGGGTTTGCTTATGCTCTTAGAACTGACTTCAAATTCAGCTGGGCAATTGCACTGAAAGGCCTAGGAAAACTGAGGAAAACTAATTGTATTCTCTGTAAGACTTCTGTCATACTCAAGACAAATATTTAAATTTTGAAAAAAAGATTCCTTCCCTCCTTTCTTGGGCACTTCTTGTATGAAGCTGCTACAACCTCTTCTCTTTATCAAGATAGAAATTTAACCCTGCAAACTTTCTTTACTCACTTTCCCTTTCAGCTAACCATAAAATTCCACGTGTGTGATGCAACTAGTGTGTTTCACGGGATCAGAGCCACACTATGCTAGTAACTCTAATCTCTCAAACTCTTTGGAAGTGCCTTTGGAACATTGTGGTTTGTGTTCCTTGGATGTTTCCATTGATGAACATTGCTTATTCACACTCAGGTTAAGGACAGTTCAGGTGGAGCTGCTGGAGTTTTTATCCGTCAACAGAAATGTCATCGTGCTTCACTCAGTATTAGTATGATTTATGATTTCTTTTTAATCTGTGCTGATTTGGGGGCTACTTGGCATTAATACATAACTTGAAAAAGAGCATTAGTGACTCAAATGTTGTTGCTAGGTTTCTGTGGTTTACTTTTACCTATACCAAGCATTAAGCAATTAATCTCAAGGTCTTATGTATGGCAAAACAAAACAACCTCTCAGATGTGGCTTACATTTGTTTGAGAAAAACTTTTATTGGAAATGAGGAATTTGAAAGAAAGAAGAACAGAATATTTATAAACAATATGACAAAATGCTTCTGTAAGAAGAGGCTAAACTTGGCATTTGCAAGACTTTTACCTGTGTTCTGGGTATTCTCAAGCACAGATAAACCATTTAATAAATGAAATGAAAGATCTCGTACAAGTTGTCTACAGTCCTTACATGTGTGTTTTTATAACATCTTTCTGAGAACTACTTTTTTTTTCCCCATTAAGATATTTTTCTCCATTTGAGAACGTTTGATAGACATACCTCAGGTGAAAAGTTGTCTTTGAAAGTAGTGCCAGGGATGGTACAGACGAATTAAATTGCCTCCAGCGAATGCTGAGCAAACAGGGACTGTACAGCCTATGGCCATCCACACTGAAAGTGACTGTCCCTTTGCCCCAGTTCCCAATACAACATCCCTTCAGTGGGTATAGAAACCCACAGAGCACCTGCAGTGCTGGGAACATTTGATGAGCCATAGCAGAGTGCAGAGCTAAAGCACTGGAATGCAGGGGTTTTTTTCATGCTGTAAAATGGAATAAGCTCACCAGAAAACAATAAAGAAAGAAAACAAGGTTTAAATTTTTTTTTTAGGTCTGCACAACCTCAATGTGTTGTATATTTATAATTATGTAAGCCAGAATAAACCAGCTACAGAAAAATGTCCAAAATTTTGGATTACATAGGACAGTAACTATTTGCATACCTGGGCCAGGTACCATACCTTACCATACCTTAGGCTTCCTCTCCTTCTTTGGTGGAATCCCCAAACTTTGCCTGAGACCATGCTGACAGATGAAGTGTGAGTTTTGCAAATCTTCCTGAACCAAATCACATCAGCCTCAAGTGGCTTTTTCTTTCAGGTCAAGATGACCAAGTGCCCTGTTGAAATGCACACAGATTGGCCAATGATCAGTGCAAAAAGCCAAGGCTGGGTGGCCACAGAGCAGCTCTGGAAAAGTTTTCCTTTCTGCTTGATGCCATCCCTTGCTGAAAACCAGGATGAACTCTGTGTGACAACATATAAAACAACAGATCACCAAATTACCTGAAGCAAACAAAGGTTTTGATGATACACGTTGCTTTAAAAATATACCTGTGCCTTCAATGCAAGTACAGCTCTCACATACCCTCTTTCCATCTGTCTAGGGACGTAATCCAAACTCATAAGGGATTGAAACGTTACTCTTTTGGGGGAGTGGGTTTTTCTTCTGAGAAATTTGTGGGAATCAAGACAGAAAATGTTTGAACAATGCCCCTGTTATTACTGGAACATTTCTTAACTGTGATAGTTCAGAGAAAACTTAGCAGAGGGTTATCTGAAGTGTAAACTAAGTGAATCCAGGTAAAATAGCTTCTGCAGACAAGGTAGCAAATGTTTTTGGATTTCCTGTCATGAGGCGTTCAAAGATTTCAAATCTTTGTAGGGGAAATAAAAGAGACTGGGAGGAAAGAACCACCAGCCAAATACTTTTGGTGTTTATAACAGGTGTGCAGGAGGTACATAATTTGCTACAGCCTTTGCAAGCATCATTAGAATGCAAAGAAAAGGACCTGAAATAACCAATGTTTTTAAAATTACATTGCCTCATTTTTCACATCTTTGGAGATGTTGGAGACTTTTAACCAATTTGGCAGGAGAGCTTTTAAATTTAGTGAAGTTCCCCGGAATTTATTGGAGCCCTTGTATGGGCAGGAAAGAGAGTTCCTATAGTGAGTGCTAGAGAAGTTGCCCATGGGTATGTTTGACTGATCCTGATGAGGCTTGAGAAAAGCTGCTGGGCTTCTCCCAACAAGCACAGTCTGCCACAAGAAACATGGGAGAGTAGGAGTAGCTAAGGGTGTGAGTCTGGGGGCAAGAATATGGCTTCTCTCCTTGTTCTGTGCTGCTAATGAAGTAATTTTTAAACCAACTTTTTGCAACTTTTTGTTCTCCTCTCCTAACTGTTCCACTACTATTTAACGAAGTTGAAATCTCACTTTCCTTCTTTTGTATGAAGCAATGGACCTGGCTTTCTTATAGTCTGTCTGCACCACGGCTGCCTTCTTTACTACACACCATTCAAAGCTCATCTGTGTGGCTCCCCAAAACCCCTTGCCTACCTTCATGTTACCTATTATCATAATCTCATTTATTTGAAATGATTGGTCTCTGTAGTTAAATCTTATCTGTCCTACACTTGTGGCCCCATTTCCTCTTCTGGTGAGCCCCTGGAGTGCTTTATGCCTTTCCATGGAACTGTTTACAAGCTGCTTTTGAGGGCACAGCTGTCACTATAAGAATAAAACTGAATCCAAAATCAACTAAATATAGCTGTTCCACAGGGAACCGTCTTTACTGATAAGGCAAATAAATTACAGGAAAAAACAGAGATCTAGAACATAAGTCCTGTAGAGCCAAGACCTGAACAATGGCTAAAACAAAACAAAGTTCAACACAGCCAGGGAAAAACCCAACAAAGTGGCAAACAAAGCAGTGCTGTTGAGGCAGCCTTGCCTTTCCTCCTACCTAGGTGGGATGCATTCTGGGCTTTTCCCTGCTGCACAAAAGATAGGATTACTCCACACTGGGGATCACAAGGAAGTCAGGGCTAGAGTGAATAACATGCCACACCAAATCCACCACTAGCTGTGCCAGTAATGGGTATACAGCAAAGGAATCCCACAACTCCTCTCCTTAATTCTTGATTTAAAACTGGGATCCTGTGATGAAGCAAACTCTTCAGTTTCCCCCTGTTTAATGGCATTTGACAGGGGGCAAGAGAACAGTAAATGAAGAGCCAGCTTTATTTCTACAGCTGCCATTTTCAAACAGTATGGAAATGCTGCAATGACTTTGAGTTGTGGAAGGCCAAAGATCAGAAAAGGGATCATAATAAAGGTGCCAGGTAAGCATGACAAGCTGCAGGATGCCATGAAGCCCACAATTCAAATATTGACTTGAGATAGGATAGACTGAATTACTACATTTAACTTTAAAATTAGGCATTTGTTTGCATATTGTTGATATTAGGGTAAGATTTAGAAGATAAAAATCTGTACAACACATTGTGCTGCTCTCTTTGTTAACCTGTAGAGTGAGAAGGATGCTGGGGTTGAAAGAGTTATCATTTTGCATTCATCTTGATGACTGTGGAGGTCACGCATATATTTTTAAGTCATTAACATCAGGGAAGTGAGATTTTTTGCACTTAAACAAAAACAACAGAGAGCAGTGGAGCTTGCAGGCTCATCTACACAGTTTTGCATGGGACCCAGCTAGTACAAGAATTTTTCCCAAAATTATAATTCTAGTACTTTGACTTCTATTTCACTTGACTCCTCTTCAAAATACTTTCTGACCTTCTGTTTTAAAGCCAAAAATCTTTTTCCTCCTCTTCCTGAATGTCATAGGATGTTATAGAGTTGTTAAGGTTGGAAAGAAACTTTAAGATCATCAAGTTGAACTATCATAGAAAAATAATATTCAAGAATTTAGGATAAATGGACAGGCTGCTCCCACATTCAGTGCCTCCCCTGATCCAAAATTAGCTCCACCAGGAATGTCCATCTTTTCCACTTTCTAGTTTAAGAGCTGTCAATAGAGCCAATGAGTGCTAGGAACTCTAGGGAAGCTGGGCACAATCAGCAAGTGTAAACTTGTACCACAGTCAGATACTCGGACGCTGGGGCTGGAGGGTCCAAATGCCATTTATGAGCTTCAATCAAAAGCTTTTAACTTGGCCAAACTTGGATGGATATTTTTTTCCTCTTGAAACAGCACAGGATCCCTCCTTTACATGTGTTCCTCTCATTCTCTCATTTTGTTTTGTACATACAGACTGCACTATGAGACATAGAAAATTGTTACCATCATTCTTGGTAAATAGCTAGAATTGGCAGAGCCTTACACACATACTCACACATGCTCTTAAAATAAGAAACCCAATCTCAGCCATGCACTGGGCATGGAATATTTAAGCCCAAATGATAAACAATTATGTGCTTTGTGAGAAAGGAGTGATGAGCATGCATATTAATTCATTTTAATATTACAGGCTTTGACATTAACCATTTCAGATTGTGCTTTATCTGCTGTGTTCACTTACCTGTTATGAGACTGGTTAAGTGAGAAAGACAAATGAGATTTTATTCTTGGAGGGCTTACATCTTAACATCTGAAATACAGGATGCTTTTGAAGAATGTTTAGTACATACTGGAAAACAGTATAAAACACTGTATCTGTTTCTCTGTAACCTCATATCAAATATTTTTCATATTGTGAAATAGTAATAATACAGCTTTCTTTCCTTCAGTTTTGGTTCATCACCAGTAATAAAACATATGTAGGTCAAACTAGATTTTCATTGACAATTGCATAACCTTACAGAGTTGCTACTGACTAAAAAAAAGTAATTATCCTCCCAGCTTTTTTTTTTTTTTTTTTTTTTTTTTTTTTTTTTTTTTTTTTTTTTTTTTTTTTTTTCTAAATAAGGAAGACCTAGGAAGAAGCAAGTTTTCAGCATATTCTTGGCTGGACTTTTAGAGATGAAAAAATAAAAGTAGCAAAAAACTCTTGCATTAGTAAAGGAAGCTATTAATCTACCAGGCCACAGAATTCATTAATTGAGTGAGCTGAATACAAAAGTACAAGAAAGATGGAGTACCAGATACTCTGAAATGCGGTATTGCTATTGATTGGTGCTGCGGGAAATGGCTGCACCAAATGGTGCAAAGGTAGTGGAGATAGGGAATAATTAGACATTAGTAAGGTATAATTTCTTTGTGTTTTAGAAGTGATTGCACAGAGGCAAAGGGCAAGAATCAGCTGGAAGTATTGTACTGGATATATAATTCTGTGCAGGTTAATCAATAATTGTTCTTCCTAATAAAGTCTTCAGAGGTGATCCCGCCGGTCTGCACAACACTCTGTGCATAGTAACAGTGAGTTTCAAGAGGGCCAACACACCTTGTGCTGATTTCAAGCCTCCAGGTTTTTGGGTTTTGTGTTGCTCAGAGAACATGGCTTCTTATATAGCCTGGCCAGTCAAGGGACTACAGAAACTCTCCCCATTACTGTTTAGGAAGTGAATTTTCTGCAGAAATGAAAACAGGATGTAAACTAGCACATGTTCTGCAGCACAAAATGTGCTTGCACTGAAGATCCCCTGTGGGACTGTACACAGCTCTGGGCCAGAGGGAAGCTTGATAGATGGAGCAGTTAGTTCCCCTTTCTCTTTCTAGTTTCTCTGTAGGAGGGCAAAGCTTTGAGGGATTATCTATTGTGGCAGGTGCAGTGGGGAGGAAAGGAGATGTGGAAGAGATGTTTATTGTAAGAACTGAGTGAACATACATATTATCTCTAGCAGTACAGCATCCCATTTCCTGTGTTCAAATATTTATTAACACTACAACTGAGCAACAGATGTTCAGTTTAATGTTGGTGTAAGCAAATTAGAAGGCTGGAGTCAATAACCTTCCAATTCACAAGTTTTAGGGAAATGAATCAAAGAGAGTGGAGAATGAAGACAACATTGGGCTAGTACAGAAGAGAGTATGGAAGTCGCACAAAAGCAACATTCCAGGAATCTCATGCAGTGCAGGACATTACCTTGAAGGTCTTGGGGCTCTTTCTCTTCCAGTAAAATAATGGAAATGGACATGGAGAAGTATTTGATCCCCCTTGACCTGCAGGTGGCTTGAACCTTGGTATTACTTCAGCTAGTGGTGATCACTGACACGAAGCTCACAAAATCTGTAGTAACATGGTCATGGTTCAGAGAGAAAACAGATTTCTGCAGCAGGAAGGGAATAAGATCTTCAGGGGTGGCACTGACGGTCAAGGGAAGGACAGAGAGAAAAACATGACAGAAAAAGGAGAGAGCACACATGTAAGTGACCTGATGAAGGTGAAAGTAGCACTCTAGGTGTGAAAGAAATCTTACCAGTGCCCCACTGAAGGAGCAAAAGTCTTAATCAGAGCCTGAAACAACTGCAAAAAACTGAGCAGTTGAAAGTGATGGGTTGGCATGTGTGAAATTCTGAATTGTTCCTTCATTTTCCACCCTCGTCAGTCAGATTCCTTTTCTCCTTGTTTTGCTTGCCTTCTCTCCTCTTCCCAGTAGAATTCCTCTGTGATGACAAATGATTAGTCAAGTTTCCTTAGTACCAATTTTCTCATGATCTGATCTTTTTTTAATCTTCCAGCTGAGAAATTATAACATGGTAGGATATCATACATGTTGGGCTTTTTCTTGTCATTATTTGGGGAGGATTGGTGTTTTTTACGGGCCTGGATTTTCAGGGTTTTTTTAATACAAGGCACATGCAGATTATCCTATCTCATATTAGTTCTGCTCTGTCCAAACCAAGTGGCCTGATCTGAACACTGATGCATACAACTGGCTTTTGATTCAGTGTCAGTGTAACTGCAGAGAACAAACTTCTCCCCAGAGATGTATATTTACTTCATTAGCATCTAGACAAGCCAGCTGAGATCAGCTCACTCTTTCTCTAAATAATACTATGCTCTACACAAAGCAAGACTGTAGAACCTTTGCAATGTGAAGATTAAAGACAATCAACCCTTAATGAACAGTGTGGTGGGGTGCAGGCTGCAAGCTGAAAATCTGAAATATGAGAAAGCAGGTCTTTGTTCACAGACTGGCTGAACTGTGGTTTCAGCATACAGTAAAATTACAGTCTTTTACAAATAGCTGTCTGCCAAATGAGTCACAGTAATATCTACACTGACACACTTTATCTCACCCTGTAGTCAGGTAATGAAGCTTAGACAGACTCTGTGTGAAAAAAACCATACCAAGTCTTGAAAGAAATCTGCTTCCATGTAGAAACATTGATAACATCAAGGTAACTGAATTGACAAATCATTTTATTGACTCTCCAATGTAAAACTCAAATGAGAGGAGAGAGTCTTGGAGCATTAGGGAAACAAATTCTGTTTTTTCTACTGAAACATGGGACATATTGTGGCAGCACCTCAAGCACAGGCTCTGAAGCTTCCTGAGAGACAGTATGAATTTTAGGGTCAGAAGATGAGTACAGGGAGAACTGAAAGTCATATCTTAAGCTGAAAACTCCTGCCTAGATGAAGTTCATTTCACTGCTTCTCTCTGAAGTGAATAAGACACACACTATTTTACACTCCATTACAAATTTGGGGCCTTTAGACAAATGGAGTGCACAAGGGACTGGGCAGGGAAAATCCAACACATTTAATTGGGGAACAGGTGGGCAGAAACTTGAGTCCATAGGCTTTGAAGACTTCCACACCTGCTTATTTTATGCAGAGAAATAATCTTGTTTACTTCACTGAGTACCTTATATGTAAAGCTCTGTAAATCCATGTGTGCAAGTAAAATGCCTTCTGCTGATCCTGCAGGGACTGCCTGCCCCTGTTGTAGAGCAAAGCTGCCTGCAAGCCTGTATCACTGCCTTTAATCCTCTGTGTGTATGTGCATTGTTATGTGACAGCGTTGCATCCCTGTGAGCATTCCAAAGCATTTATCCACTTCTGAGAACACTTTATTGCATGCCTAATGGTAAGCACACAGAAATGTGGAGAAATGAGCTGCTGATCTACAGGTTAACAGATTTAATAAACAGATTTAATTTTCACAGTCAAGTTGCAATAAATATTGTGGGTCTTCAGTAACAGCAGATTGATCTTACTCTGGTGTGAAACTTAACTGTAGTGTATTAGTTTAAAATACCATGAGGTACTATCAGCAGTAATTTGTGCTAAAGTTTCACTGGAAAAGGTGAATAAAGTTTAGTAGTTTGGCCTTCACTCGAAATGTAAACATATGATTTAACAGATTGCTGGAACAGATTATATACATAAATAAACCTGGATTGTGCTACTTCTTTAGAATATTAACTGAGGTTAACAAATGCTGCATGAAGGAAAAGGATACCACTGTCAGCAGTTTAAAATGCATTCACTGCTAATCTTATGACAAGCATACAACCGACCCCAGCTGGACCTGGGGTTCTCAAGTGTGTTGGCATTGTGATTGTTTGAAACTGAATTCCAGGCCCATCTCCCTGCTGCTGCCATACCATAAAGGGGCAATTTTTATATCAAATTAATAAGGCATTTGTCATCCTCTAGATGTTAAAGAATTTTAGCAAGTGACGTGTGAGTTTAGAACGTCAGGATGAATAAGGTATATGAGCTTGGAAAGAAATAAACTTGAAAATGCCTTCTAGCTTTTTGATTCCAAAGGACTTGAAGCAAGGAAACAACACATCCTGTTTTGTCACTTAGTCATGTTAAGTGCCAGTAGCCATTGTCATTCCTTCAGCCTTACTGTCCATGAGCTGTTCTCATCGTTAATTAGGCCAAACATGCTGGCTCTATTTAGAACCTCTGTAGTTATAATTCCACTCTTAATACTAATAATTAATCATACCTTCTTGAAATTCATCTCGCCACTGGAAATGGCACTGGTAACCAGATTTTGCTTTTCCTTTTTGCTCTTGTCTCTTTCTGTATTTATTAAATGTAAATTGTTTTTATTTATTTTATGAGTAGCAATACTTTATGGATATGGGCTGAAAAGTAAAGTAACTTCAAGTGTCGGGCAGAAAATTTTAATTCAAGGAACTGAATTTTCAAACTTAACAAGTGATGGATGGTAACGGTTTTGTGGGGTTTTTGTTGTTCTAAGTATTAAATGCTCCATAATATTTGGTTCATTTCTCTGTTTCACAGATAATGTTTTATCAAGAAAAGTTAAGAGATCAAATAGTTTACAGAAGTATAATGATCAACTGTCTTTAGAATTGCTCATTATCTGTACAGCAAAGTATAGAAATTCAAACTATAGGGAAATTCAAAGAGGCTAGATTTTAAATTAACTATCTGAGCCATGTGATCTAGCAAAGCCTTCAAAAAATGAAAAGTATGTTTAATCTGGTAATGACTTTTTTGATCTCCTGCAACCAAAGTAACATAATTAGTGCTGATTTTTGGAAAGTTTCTCTCTGAAATCCACTTAACTTTACTCTCAATAACATGCAAAAATTTCTCCCTTAAACCTCTACAGCAAAAATTTAAGGCTGAGATTTTTGAGTCCAGTAAAGCCCAGGTGCCCACTGTCTACCGAAATCTAGTTGAAACAAATGGATTTTCACAAAAGGCCTGGCCCAACGTGTTGTTTTCCAGTATTTTCAGTTAAAGACACATTTTGACTTTACTGTGGCTGTACCTGCAATGACAGGAAGCTGTGATGTTTAAAATAAAACTCAATAACTTATTGCTAGCATTGCATCTTCCTGACACCTTGATGTTCCTCTTCTCCCCCACCCCTCATCTGCTGCAGCTCTTGAAAAGAGCCAAAAGGATCAATGCAGGGAGTGGCACCTCCAGCCTCTGGCCCATCTCCCTGCAGCTGAGGTTATTAGGCTCTTCTCAGGTGACAGTGGACTTGGCAAGGAGCAGCTTTCCATATTCAGCATCAGAATATCTCCTGTTGCACCACACTTCTATCTAGGCCTGCCAAGGGTTGGGGTTTTTGGGTTGGGATGGGGTTTTTGCACTCAGCTTGGTGGTCAGGGTGTGTTATTGATACTGCAGAGAATGTATAACAACCATGGTTAGTCAGTGTTTGAACACCTCAGTCACATCATTAACTCACTTTCCTCGGCGGTGTGGGGCAAAGGTTTCCTTTGTACTCTTTATCCAGCCTCTGTTTTGGAGTTACTGTGTAATGCTGGTGCTGTGATATTGATGCCTTTTACATCAAAACTTATCCTGCCATTCTTAGTTATTCTATGGCGGAGTTTTTTGGGGTTAATTTCCTTCTTTTTTTGTTTTGTTTTGTTTTGTTTTTGCCTTAGTAGAGATGGCTTGCTCTCAGCTTCATTTATGGCCTGTAATTAGCTGTAGGTTTTCAGTATCTTTATATGGACCTACAGTTAGCTTGGACTCTTAGCATCATAATTCAAAGCATTCTATCCTAATAACTTCTCGTAAATGAGTTCATATATATGTCACTTAATAATTATACATAATATATATTGAGTAAACCTGGCAATATAGCCACTCACAGCCTCTTCTAGACTCCAATGAAAATAGTTTTATTCGTTGTAATTTTGGGGGTGTGGTTTGGAGGTTTTGAGTTGGGTTTTTGGTTTCGGTTGTGTTTCAGTTTTGTTTGGATTTTTTTAATGATGCTGCAAATCTGTTGTTAAATCCAGATGATGCTGGTACATGTGACAACCACTGAATGTTAGTGAAGCTATTTCTGTATTCTTATGTTACTTCATTTCAGTTCAACATCCCTATAAGCTGATAGTTTTCACAGATGCAGAGATTAATGCAATACCTCCATATTTTCAATACTGCATTTGGGTCCAGATCACAGGTACTTCCCATACAGTTAATGGTGTCCAGTTCCAAGCTGAATGCTTATCTTCAACCCGTCATTTGGGGAAACCATTTTGAATGGTAAAGCTCCCTGCATCTAAAGAAATCATGTGCATGTTTGTGTGTGGCCATCACTTGTTTGCTGTCTGGCAAACACATCCATATGCCATATTACACCAGGTTTTATGTTGAAACATTCCACATAAAACCCGCACCTAACAATGGTCATGAGCTGTGGAGCTCCAATCCATAGCTAAGATCAGCATATCTCATAGCTGAAGAGTTACTCAAAACTCTTCAGTTTGGGCCCATCTCAAAAAAATCCATGCTAAGAGAAATTTTCCGCTTTTTTTCTGCTGCCACTCCCCCAGAGCATTTACAATGCTTGCTTACCTTGGGGCTCAGGAGGGAAGCAGTCTTTCCAGCCAAGCTGCTGTGTTAGCCTTTAATCAGTTGTTGGGAGGAGCCATAGTTAAAACTTTTACTTTTTTCCTAGATTGATGACTTCCTGGCTTTCCTTCATTCTTTGTTTCTTGCTTACAATCCCAAATGTGTGCTTTTGGATCTACTGAAAGGTACAGAGGGCTTTGGAGGCCCATCCAGCAAAGATTAAGGACACTTCAACAGAGTTCAGCCTAGGAGATAAAGAGAACAGCAAAGGCTAATCAGGAGACTGCTTTTATCAAAATATTTCTAGTCTGTAGTGGTGAAAGTCTAAAACATAAACTGAACAACAGCTTTAAAAGCCTTTAAAAGAGGATCCATTGATTCTCTTTCTTTGAAGCTTTTTTCAAAATGGTTCTTTCCAAAAGTACAGGATAACTTGGGTAACTGCAGACAAGCTACCTAGAGCTCCATACAGTCTGCAGCAGAGCTAGTACTTATTCTATCTTCTTGCTGCTTTGGACATGCTAGAAGGAGATTGAGATCCTAAAGAAGCTGCATTTCTGCAGAACTGTCAGCATAAATTTCTATGCTCCAACAAGATATGCTGCAAGAAGTAAACCAGTTTACTTCTTGCAGCCTTCTACTGCCTCTGAAACTGCCTTTCTGGGACCAAGACACTGATTTAGCTCCAGCTGGTTTAGCATGACAGGCAAGACCTTATTGGCAGATATCGGGGCTTAATGTAAGAAAAGACATACTACATAAAATAGAGAGGATGATAATAAACTTGTGGAAACAGCTAGGGGGGGATAATTTAAGGTTTCTAAGTGAGTGGAAGAAAATGTCTTTTCCACTGGAAGATACTTACACTTTTTACCAGAAATTACCTAACTCTTCCCAGTCTTTAAGAAGAATAGCCACAAGTCAAATCCATTGCCTGCACGATCCTCTCTGTCCCCTGCACCCAGTCACAACCAAAGGCAATGAGGAACAGCTACTATGACCAGTCCCACAGAGCCACATTTGCTCAGCTGCTCTGCCTTCAGCTCCAGTACTGCCCTCAGGATCTCTGCAGTGTATAATGTAGATAAGGCAGCAAATCATCACACTGTCTCATCTTAAAGGAGGTGCTTTTCCCACTTAGGATCACTGATTGCTTTGTCCCACATTTGTTTCCCTTGCCCCTTTTTCTTAACTCAGAAGCTGGAAACATTGTCAGGAATACAATCCTTCAGAAAAGGACAAGATAAGGTAATAGGTACAGTGCCACTAAATCTAGTGACCTCCATAAACTTCGTATGGACACATGCAGTTTGCAGGAATGCTTTTTAATTCAGCTGATTAAAGAGCATGTAAACAGACAGATAAACCTTAAACTGTGTGTATACATGGGTGTAGAGTCAAATGATGGAAGAAAGATCTAAAAAATTCTTAAACTATACAAGAGCTAGGTTTTACAAACTACTTTCACTATGGACTTGGGCCCAGAGTAACCATATTGTGATTTCTTGGCATGAAACTATGGCTCTGATGGTTTAATTCTTCTGTGAATGACTCACACTTTACCAAAAACTTTATTTAAGCACAGAAGAATGGGTGACCTTCAAACAAATAGTTTTTCAGTACCTGAGAACCTGGCTAGGAAGCACATGGAGCTGGGCATTGTACCGTGAACACCATCCCTTCCTTTTATCCTGCCCCCCATGCCATCCTCAGGCCCTCTCTGATTGGTGTCACTGCAGGGAAGGGTTCTTATTAAGTGTTCCTATTCCTTGTGAGAACAAAGGGCTTCACTACGTGTTTGCAAACCAGCTTACTTCTTGCAGCCTTTTTAAAGTGGTTCACCAGGTGGTGCTTTTCCTGCCAAAAAGGGAGGCTAAGCTCAGCTCTTGGGTTCCTGTTGACTTCCAGATTCACTGAGAACTGGATGCTGGATGCCCTCAGAGTTCTGGGTAAAGCAAAAAGATGCATCCTTGGTTACTAAATATTTGTTGTCTACCGTCAACCTTTAGCTATTGGTAAAATAGGTAAGTGGCTGTAATAGGTAAATGCTTGGGGGAATGCCAAACTGGAAAACAAACATTTATGTGAGTTGTTTCCTTGCTCACAAAAGCCTAGGTTTCAAATACACTGTTAGCATGGAGTTTTGACATTCATGTTGCTGCTTTCTGAATAGGAGTGAAACAGGCTTTGCACTATAGTGGAGAAGTGTATCTTGTCTGGAGAGAGAGGCAAATATACTGGAAATAACACCTACACAATTCAAAAAACACATTTCCTCCAAACCATCAATAGCCTTGCCCATTGGCAGCTTCTCTGTCAAAAAACTGACTGTTACAGGGACAGCTACTGTCAGTCAGAGAGCTGCTGGATGAGAGGAGGTAGCATCCTCTTCTCCCTGAGAATCTGCTGAAGCCCCAGATTTCAGTGTGGTGCTGCTCCTGCTGGGCATCAGCACTCTGCTTTGACTCCTCTGTATGCAATGAGTTCCTCACTTACCTTCCTTCAATTAGCCAAATTCATATGCAATGCTGCTGAGTGAAGCAGCTCCAGTTATAGGCTCTGTGGAGACAACTTTGCCCTCAGAAAATAGTCCAGATTTTAATCAGGCTGTGTGAGTGAGTTAAAGCCACTATGTGGCTTTAGGTGGCCATTGATAGTGACCTTGGTGGGAGATGGCCCTAACAGCTTGGGATCTTGCTCAATCTCACTTCTTCACTTGGTGGGCATCCACATGGAAAAACAGAGAACACTTACAGTGTTGTTATCATCCAACACCAGGCTACCTGGTTGTGAAATGCACAGGAGGGCAAAAGCTGCACTTGATAATAAGTGTATTAACTATTAAATGTGTACCCTGCAGCATGATGTTCTTTCCAATAAAACAGGAGGCAACAAAACCAGATTGCTCTGGATAGGGAGTGTTCAACAGCCCAAACTGGATTTTGGCAGGATGAACATCACAAATAGCAACACGCCCCCTCTTGTTAAAAAAAAAAAAAAATAAAAAAAATAAAAAATTAATTGTTAATTCCACTATATAATCAGAGCTTTGATCTCGATTCCAAGAAAAGAAACCTCAAGCCAGTCGTTGAAATCTCTACAGCCAGCATAGGCACTGGTTCAATAATGGCACAGAATAAGCCTGACGGTCCTCTCTGCTGCTAGCTCTCCCACTCTGCTTGGCCTAAGCCTACCTACTTAATCTACAAAATCTAAGATGTTTGGATTTTACTGATCACCAAAGACCCTCAGGGTTTTTGAATGCATTCCAAAAACAGATGAGAACCCTCCATTCTCCAAGATAGAATGTCCTATGGCAGATCCTAACCATTGCTCCCCTTGCTTCCCAAGCAAATCTGAAATGATTGCAACTAAGTTTTCTTTGGTATTAATTTCCATAATGGATAGCTTCATTTGAGCTCTCATTCTCTCATTCTTTCAGCGACACCTTATATGTCTAATCTTGATTGTTCCAAATCTAACCTTAATGAAAACAAATTAATTCTCTTGCTACTTTTTGTTTGAGAGCGTGCGGAAACTATCCTCCAGATAGTTAAAAAATGGTTTCCAGGACTGTACTTTTAGGGCATGTGAGGTTTTGTTAAACAGCCTTCAGAGAACTCAGCTGGTAAATGCAAGGTGAGTTACAAGGGTAATTGAGTGACAGCAATGAAGGGAAAGATTCAACAAGTTGAGGCATTGAAATGGTTGGGATTACAACAAAAATTAAGTACTGTGTATCTTCAGTATTCAGGCCTTAAGTAAAAGTTTTGCTTTCGCTGTAAAGGATTCCTTGCTGCTTTTCTTCCTGAGTATTCTGAAATATATTTGTGTCTCAAGTCTGGTTTGTGGTGTATTTCAGAAAAAGGGAGATCTAAAAAAGTATAAAAATCAGACCACTGCTTATGTTTATTATGTGAGAGGCAATTTGGATATTTTTCTGTTGGAATGCACCCTCATAACATAGTGATGTTTTCCCAAATTACTTTGGCGCTTTAGGTGCCTCTTTAACAGAAGATGTGCCTATTTTTACTTCCCCTGCACTCACATCTGTTTCTTTCTTATCAGCAAATATCTATTCATTGGTCCTATCTAACTCTTTTACATCTATCTGCATTAAAATGGGTGTCACTCATTAACTCCAGATTTCTACACAAATTAAAGTCTCCTGTATCTCCTGTAGCAGTGTTATTCTTTCTGCTTATTGCATCACCTGAAAATAAAATTACACTTCATTTACAGCAGATTTCTGAATTTGTATCCCTTAACTATTTCTTGGTTCAGTCAGTCAATTTTTGCAATAGGAGTGTGTTTGAAGTCCTGTGAGTTACACAGTGGTATTCAGAACATTCTGTTTCCAAACTTGATGGGTGTGGGGTTTTGGGTTTTTTTTGTTTGGGTTTGTTTGTTCTTTGTGCAAGAAATAAAAAGTTTCTGACTAAAGAACTTTGAGAACTATTTAGGTAGAAAATTCACAGGTCTACAAGCTGGACTGTATCAGCTTTAACTCTGTAATGAAAGTCCAGTATCTAGCAGACAGTTCACATTTAAATATGAATTTTTAGTTAGCTACTTGTTGTTTTCTTCTGTCTTAGAAATCTACTTGAGAGATAATATTTGAGCACTTCTGCTAACTACTCTGTAATCATGATGATATTTTACTTCTCAGAGTACTAAAATATTCTCTATGTTGTAGGTATGTTCACATTGGTTTTTTATACAATTTAAAAATCTTTCCACACATAATATGATTTCTTGTAATAAAATAAGATGTTCATGGCCAAGCATTATATTATACAGAGAGTGCATTATTGCAAAAATGAAAGGCAACCTCGACCATTTAAATTAGGTCTTGAAAATTAATGCTGATTTGTAATCTTTGCCCAGGAGAAACGTAATAAGTCTTCACAAACAGTTGCATCAGATTTCTAGCATTTTATCTGAGTTAGTATGTAACTCTACCCCAGCTGAACGATTAAATACTTAGCACTCAAATATGGTTTGTAATCGGGAGCATTTAATTTGTCTCAGTTACCTGTACAAATAATTCTAATCTACTGATCAGTTGCCCTGGTTTGAATAATGTGTATATTTAACACAGCAAAATGCATGTGTCTAAACTTGGCTTGCAGTGTTGAAACAGCTTATTTAGACAGCTATTTGATGGATATTTAGTATCTCAGATATGTTCATCACACTAATTCTATTACATTTATAACACTAATTCTATTTAGTTAAATGTGCAGTTTTTCCAGCAGATACACAAAGAATATTAGTATCATGTCTGAGCAAGCTACCTGTAATTACTTCCTCTCAAAATTGACGTAAAAGCAACAGGAAAGAAATTAACTCTCACAATTCTTTGATAGTTGATGTTCTATTGTCTGATGTGAGAAAAAAAAAGGAAATAATTTATTACTACTATAATCTTATTTCTGTAGAATAGAAATTGCCGCACAATTACATAACCATGTCCTTTACACACTTTGGTGCCCTTTGTAAATCATCTCAGGGGAATCCACAAAGCCACTACTGGCAGTCAGAGGCAGGAATTTTACGTAGTTTTCATGATAAGCTTTTTCCCAAAAGTGCCCTGCTTCATGGTCAGTTCCTGGTAGCAGTATCATGTAAACATCCTCCACGTGTTTTAGACCTCCTTCTCCATAAAATATTGTCCCAGTAGTCTTCTGTGGCATTTCTGTGGATGGAGAGGCTTAGGGAATGCCTCACCTTTATCAGAGTAAAATCCCTAGTCTCTTTTCCCTCCCTGTGAAGACAGAGTCCAGTCATCTCCAGGACAGGCAGTAAGTATAGTGGGATATCTAATTTCTTTCTGTTATTCTTGCTGAGCAGACAGCATGTTACCAGACAATGAAATGGTGAAACATAATAAACTTCTACAGAATTCTTAAGAAAGTTGCAGATGCAGAAAAAGTATTTGAGTTTGCTCCAAAACTTTGCTTAACTCTAAGGATTTAGGTGTAAACCCAAGGATTAAAAACTGGCTTACTTCATAAATCAGGAGTTACATGAAATCATTTAGCTTGTCCTGTCTCACAGATTGGGAAATATCAGGGAGAGCAAAGAGAGAGAAGTAACCCTTCAGTTTGTAAAGAGAAGCAATAAACATGAGAATACAAGCTCACACTTTAAGATTAAAATTTGTTGTGGGCATAAAATACTCTTCACGAGTATTAAATTGCTTCACGAGTGGGAAATGTGCTATCAGATGTAATAATGATATATGGGACCATCTCTTTTATAATTCAAAAGTGCTGTAAGTTTTGTAACATCTTCACTTGGGAGGGTTGGGTGTTAAAGCTCTAAGCAGAGCTTTATGAGGTGAAAGCATGTTGCACACTAAATGCACTTAGCAGCTGGAAGAACATCACAAGGCTGGCTCACAGTAGCTGCCATTTACTTTGCAAATAGGGAGCTTGATAAGTGCGATTGCAAAAAAAAAAAAAAAAAAGAGAGAGTAGGCATGTATGGAATAAGAGAAGAATATAGCTGGATCAGCTGTATTGTGTTTGAGCAGTAATGAATGAGAGAAATATGCTGTCAGCGTGCTCATCACCAGCCTTTAATGACACACCATGGCTGTTTTCCCATCATTCACGTATAGAGTGGCAATGGCATCTGCTCAGAAGCAGCTCCCAGAGAAACAAGCAAATTACGCCACTTCCTCTTGAACTGTTCTCTGGGGTTGGTTTAGACATTAAACAGATTAGCAGTAATATGAAAGTCGTAGAGTAGAAGGTTACAAAGTTGTCCAAATGGATTCATCAAACACTTGCATTTAAAAAGGATTATTATAAATTGGTTACATTTTGATGAGGCAAGGAATGTTTTTAAATGTGCGTAAAAGCAATTTTTGTTGTTGTTGTTGGGTTAAGAAATGTGTTATATAATTAAAATTCTAATTTGCCAGTGATGCATCATCTGTAGCTAAAATCAAGCAAAGGTAAGGGCTGCCACCTTAAGCCAGATACCAAATCTAGGGGTGGCAATATCATAGTGTCCCCCAAAAACAAATTTTGGAGGTTCAGGGGGAACAACTGACAGTCTTCACAAATGCACTTCTACAAAATGCAGTGATTGATTTCATGCCAGGTCTGGTCTTGGCTAAAGTGCAGGTAAACTGAGTTGTGCAATTAAATCAGACTGGCAGGTTGCATATGCACATGAAGTATCAGGTTGCATGACAAGCTGTGTGAAACGACTGGGTCTTGAATTGCTCGAAAAGAGTGTTTTACATCACAGCAGGTTTAAACTTTAGTTGGGCTTCTGGAGCACCATTAGCATAATCTGATTACTGTCTAGGCCGGTGATGGTTGCTCCCAGATAAGCCTAAAGGAAATGACCGTTTTGAAAGAATAAAGGAATGCTCAGTGGAAGGGAGAGGAATTCTGAAGTTATAAGGGACTGAATGAATATTACAAAATAATCAATGCTGATAAATTTTAACGAGTGTCTTGCCTGTTCAGATTTCTTAAGATTTTAAGTACTGCTTAACCTTTCACTCTATCAAACTTGTTCTAATATCCATTGCCCTTATGATTTCCTACTTGGTCCAAGAGACATATTTGAGGGGGGTGTGGTGTTGGGGGGGAGAGGGAGGCTGTGTTGGGTTGGTTGGGTTGGGTATTTTCAGTATTTCTGATTATTATCTCCTTTCACATCATTTGATATATTCTCATTATTCCCTCTAACTAATTCTATTAAGCTCCCATTTTGACACTAATACCTCATTCCAGGTGTTAAAGAACTACTGGCTATTAAATTCTTTCAAAGTAAAGCCATGAGTTGTACTCCTTCCTTCTAAAGGAAACTATGATTTCCTGGCAAAGAGCCAGGGTGAAACTGACTGTCAAAACCTCTAGATTGTGTTTCCAGTTGTGCATCCCTCTTGTCTATCTGTGCCTATCTTGCTGGGATTTTGGGGCTTCTAATTTCAAGCCCCAACCTTGGGGATTGCAATGCTTGTCTTAATACTTGCTAGCATAATTTATTTCCATTCATTTACAACCCTTGCTCTTAAGAGCAGTAGAAATTATATTGCTAATTAATTGTGTCGAACTGAAACACTAAGTGGGCTTTTAGGTCCATACATGAAAACTACTAAAAACCAAAGACAGTAATATTTTTTAAATACCAGATAAATTAAATGGATTCTAGATTTTGCATTTCTCATCACTGGTTTTAAGTCACTTTTAGCCGCTCTGCATAGGGTTTGAGTAGCTCCAGGAATGACAGTGTGCCAATCTTTTTTTTATGTCATCATTTATAATACAGTTAATGTTAAATTGAAACGTCAAGTTAATGTTCAGAACACGATCCTTTAGACATCATTGAAAGAGAGCTCCAGAAGAATATTTTTCCTTTATGTCCATGTCAGTTAAGGCTCAGTTTTCCATTCTGGTTAAGGTGAAAAGACAACGTCTCTGAGGTTTTATGCAGGTTGAAGGGCCTGTCTGCTCAAAGCTATTACTTTGCAAGGGCACCCCTTTCTATGTACATAATAAATGTGACACATACAGGGAACATCAACTTCCTGCACGTAAGCTGCAGTAAAATATCACAGATTTCCAGATAAAAACCAGTCCTACATGAAAACCCTTGTACAACTGCATGACTCTGCAATAACTGCATGTGAGGAGTCTGAAGGCTTTCATTGAGAATGGGATCAATATGCCAAAGTGTTCATTCTCTCAAAGACTCTACCTAGGATTCCCAGGAAGATTCCTGGGAAGCATAAAAGTATCACTGGCTGGATCATCTCACACCAGTAGATATTCATGGGGATCTCCATGTATGGCACACTTGAGTTTTAAGACTGCTAAAGAGTTTGCCATTGTTGAGGTAATTCTCTATTGCTAAAGGAACTTCTTAGACTTTTCCCCACAGATGTACCAGTGAGAGAAACCTAGATCTGGAATCTTAATCTACTCAAAGCCTGGATGTGGGAAAAGGGGTTTATGAATGACAAATAGTTAGAACTGCTTTCCAAAGCTTCAGGGACAATATTACACAGCCTGGAAATTGCTGAAACTGAAGAAAAAAAATTCTCTCATAACCTGTGTCCCTTGGAAAATTGGTTAAGTATGTCGGAAGAAATATTTAATGTTCTCAAACGCTTCCTTTCAGGCATTCTTCCAGGCCAACAATGGCTTTTGAATTTTCCCTAAAATACTACATCAGTACATCAGCCACCCACCTTTGCAAAGGGGAAGGTAGGAGCTGAAAGCTTTTTGACACTGCCAGTTCCTTATGGCACCTGACTCAAGTGACACTTGTACCTTGCAGATTAGTTTCCATTTTTCAGTTAAGGTCAAACCTTTTATTTTCTTCTATTAAAGCACTGAACATATAATTAGGAACATTTTCTACCTCTTTAATTTTGCCTGAAACTGATGCTGACCCTTTGATTTTAATTACCCTGGGATGATCTGGAACTACATTTTAAAACCCTCTGTGAAGCAGACCCATGCTGTACATGTTAATTGTATTTTTCAGTTTGAGGACTCCTGCTGTCCAGTGTCTAGCTACATTTGAACTGCATCTCTAAACTGAGTTTTGTAGTTAACACACACCCACACTCACATCTCCCACCCCCACCAAGCCTTTCCCTAGAGCAGTACCTCCAATTAATCAGAACCCAGCTCTGTTTCAGATGTGGAATAGCTGCCCGAGTTACCCCTTCCATCCTCTCAGGAGAGAATTAAGGGCAAGGCAGTGCATCTGGTTAGGAACATTAGTTGTTCACTTTGTGCCATTCTTTTATTCTCACTTTTAAAAGTGTACCCCTCAGTATAAACAGATGGGGCTCAAAAGAGCAATTAGATTAGCAGAATTTCAAAACTCGTGGCTTTTTATGACTGTATCTGACTTGTCTTGGCCAAGAAAAATTACTATTATAATTCCATCTGCATAAAAGATGCTTACCACCTCCTCAACAATTTGTTCACTGTTATCTCTATTGGCATGCACTCCCATACCCTTCTTGGATTTCTTATCACTGGTTGCTAACTCTGAGGAAAACAGCAAGAGGCAGGAGTAACGGGAGAGTTAAATTAGCCCACTTTCACACTTCACCTCCAGTAAATCTGCACGTGAATAAGTCTGCAGTCACCAGAAGGGATAATAGAAGAAAAAAATATAGCTCAAAAGAAGGAAATCTCTGGCTGACTCCTCAGATGAAGGACTTGCAGGTGTTCCCTGCACTGCTGTTCTAAATCCATTTCAATCCATATAGCCTTGGCATAATTATTGGCTTAACCTTAAACTGTCCTCTCTCACAGAAAAAAGAAAGCACCTTGCCTCTGCACAGATGAGGTGTCACCTCTCCACAACGAAGCACTACCCTGTTACTGCAAGGAGAAACCTCATGCAGATAGTGGAATTAAGCTGGTCTAAAAATACATGCAGCATCTTCTCTTTAACAGAGAATGACAGATCACTGCTGGGATTAAAAATGCAGCTTTACTGCCTGAAAGGGTTTTTCTTGTTCCTGTAGTTCATTCTGTGTCCAAAAATTGGTTTGGAAAACTCTAAGCTTAGAGTGGATTGTACAAATAAATGTTCTGATTAAGGAAATAGAAGAAAATACCATCATTAATTTTATCTAACATGATGAATCCTAAAACAAACTAGTTACTCCCACAACAGATATCACACTCTGGAAAGAACATGGTGATTTATGCTTGACAACAAAGAACAGTGCATGTATTTTCCAGATTTATACCAGGTAAATCATGACCCTGTCATTTATGTTCACCTTATTGATCATTAAAATCATCTGATAAACCCCCAACCTTCTAATAAAAAACAACCTGATCATCAGAGAAAGTCAATCATTGGAGACAGAGTCTATGAACAGGCTGAGTGCTGTGTACCTACTTAGGTTGGATGAGCTAACTGCACTCTGAACGTATCTCCCCCTCTTCAGCTACAAACCCATCCTCCGGGCACAGCTAGTTTTCTATTCCCACTGTGCTGCCTTAATCTAGTCAACTTCCACCTCTGACCTCAATAAATATTTTATTTTCTTAATAGCAAGACGCTTGCTTCATTCCTCTGGAAGACCACTTGCCCCGATTCCATCTCTGCATTAAAGGGTTTTTAGATTTGGGCATATCTATGAAGATAGATACACAGATACAGACTAGACAGAGATATATATATGTGTGAACATATGATGTATGTAGGACTATGTCATATGAACATAAGCAAACAAAGGTAAATCAAAGAGGCAATGCAGCAAGGCAGACAGTACATAATTTCTGGAACAGCAATGCTGCAGACTTTCCTGCAACAGCTTCTGGCAGTTGGAAGCAATCAAACACAAACACCTTGCTGCTTACAACAAAATCAGAAATTTTCTGTGATGGCTTCAAGAAACTAAAATCTAATACAGTTTTCATGAAGGATGGAGAGGGAAGGGAAGCTTTCTTCCTGTGCAGAGATTTCTGTGTGAAAGAAAGCAAGCCATGACTTAATGATAGCTGAGCACTACTGCTTCATTGTAGATGTTAGGCTTGTCTTTTATATTTTTCTCTGCCATTTTCATCCAAAAAAATCTCTGTTGAAACTGGACCTTGAGAAACAGAACTAACATTGAAGTTTATTTCAGAGGAGACTGAAGCAAGCATATTGATTTTCATAGATTGTGTATCAGCTTCTTGGTATACTACATTTCTCATTCAGCCATGCGATATTTGGGATAATATTTCTCTGCATACCAGAGTGTCCTAAATGTTTCTATCAAATAGAGAAGTAAACACTGTCATCGTGCTCCATACTGAATAGTGTGTAGGGAGCCTTTCCTTAAAAAAGCAGATTTGTTATGTTGTTATGGTGGTTGTTATGGTGTCACATACCTGGAAAGTGTTGTTTAATGTGTATGCAGTGTACCTAAAGAAATAACATGGCTTTCTAAATGCTTGGATTCTAGCATATAGGATTTTTCTGGAAACGGCAGAATTTGCTAACATCTAAATATTAGCAGTCTCACAGCTGAAAACATTCATCATTCCCTTCTCCTACCCCACCTCACACACACCAGCCTGATGTGCCTCACTAGTAGCACATTTACATTCCTATTGATTTGAAAGGAGCTACTAAGCAACTGAGTGAGGTAAATACTTACTTGCCTGTGTAAAGCCACAAAATGCTGTAAACTCTTGAATGAGAGCCTGATAAAGGGTAAGTACCATATTCTTTATAAACTTGCTTTATGATGGTTTTCAGGGAAAAAATTAAACCAAGTGAACTTCCTTTGGGTTCATTAGGTGACTACTGAAAATGGTTGTTTCAAGGTAATAGAAACCATTAGAAATCATTTTTCCACGTTCACTTGGAACTTCACCAGCCACAAGCACAATGGGGGGTGGAGGGAGGAAAGTCTTACATCCCATTGTCTCCACAGGACTCCCTGTTCCCTACTGAACACCAGTGTCAATTTTTCCGAGCAGCTTGGTCTTTCTGCCAAAGATAATGTACATGTTTGGAGTGTGTGGGTAAAGACTAAAACCTTGTCACTCACAGATCGCTCACTCGTTTTTTAGGTGTTTCAGAAATCATTCCTTCCCTGCAGTTTGTTTTGCAGTACTTAAAACTAAATAGCACTAAATCCTAGCTTCAAACATCTCAACAAAGTAGTAGAGCTATAGGTATCAAAATGTTGTACATCAATTAAAAATTTTAAAATTATAATCTTAAAAATTTAAAAATCAGTGGGGAAATAAGTTCTCTAAAAAAGCTCTATCGGTCAGTTTTTGGGGTTTTTTTGTGGGAAACTTCTGGTGTGTGGTTTTGCTCCTCCTAGAACGTGACAAAGTGAAACTAAAGGAAAAAAAAATTGCCTCCTTTCTGAACTAACAACATGATTTTTTTTCCAAAAACAGAAGAGAGTTCAAGACCACAAAAATATTGTTGCTAAATTTTAATCCCCTGAAAATAAGGTCAGGCTAAAGCAAGCAAAGTTTTTCGAGGAGAATTCGTTTTTATTAAGGCATTAACTCCAGTGGCGCTGTGAAAGTCTGCTCCAGTGTAGGTTCACTATGCAAATGTCAAACGGTAAAGTGTTCTCAAGCTGAGTCTTCCTGCATGGTAACTGAGGGATAAAACTTAATTCTGGGAAGATAATTCCTCACCAGTATCTCAGGACCAACTGCATATATATGGCATGTCCTCTGTGTCACCAGGGCTCGGAGGGCTGAGAGAGACACTGTGTGACAGCAGTCAGTGGTGAGAGACTGCAAGGGCCTGCAGTGAGAAAAGTGACTGGGCAGAGAGGAGAAACAGTTACCTGAGGTCTTACATTTGAGCCCTTATCAGCAACAGATTTTTCTTATTCATCCTTCTGTACCTGTTACTATTCAGTTACAATTCCACCTTGGCAAGCGCTGCCACAGAGGAACCATCAGCACTACTTTAGGGACTGTGGTTCCTGTCCTTCAAAAAACCTTCAAACAACCTTGCACTTGGCCTCGTTGAGCCTCATGAAGTTGACACAGGCCAAGCCCTCCAGCCTGTCCAGGTCCCTCTGGATGGCAACCCTTCCCTCCAATGTGTCAAGTGCACCACACAGCTCGGCGTTGGCAGATTTGCTGAGGGTGCACTCAACCCCACTGTTTGTGTCACCGATGTTAAAAAGCGCCGATCCCAACATAAGCCCCGAAGGAACATCACTCATCTCTGGTCTCCACCTGGACATTGAGCTGTTGACTCTGAGTGTGACCATCTAACCAATCCATTACCCACCAAATCCATGTCTTCCCACTTTAGAGACCAGGATCTCGTGAGGGACAGTGCCAAGCGCTTTGCACAGCTCCGGGCAGATGATGTCAGTAGCTCTTCTCTTCTCCATCACCAACTGTAACCCCATCCCAGCAGGCCACCACATTCATCAGGCATGACTTGCCCTGAGTGAAGCCATGCCCTCAGGCTGTCATCACTCTCCTCCTTATTTTCCATATGCCTTAGCATAGTTCCCAGAGGAATCTGCTCCATGATCTTGCCAGGCACTCAGGTGAGACTGACTGACCGGTAGATTGTTCCTTTGAAAAATACACTGTCAGAAAAGGACATGGAAATACTGCCCCAGAACCCCAGAAGAAACAGAACTGCTGGCCTGTTTCCTACAACTGGAAGCCAGGATATCCCTTTGGGGCCCCTGCCCAGGTGAGACCATACACTTAAGTCATGTCAGGAAAAAGAAGGACAGTTGCTTTTTCAGATTCTTGAAAATACAAACTGCCTTATAAAGACTGAATCATCTCATGGTTAGTGGCAGTACAAGGTTGATGGTTGAACTGGATGATCTCAAAGGCCTCTTCCAACCTCGACTATGATTCTATGTCAGAATCTATGATTCTGTCATCACTGAAAAACCTTCTGTGGCAATTTTCACTGTATCTGTCACTTCAGGAAAGCAGATTTTCTGAGGAAAGAGAACACAGTTGTGTGTTGTCCTCAGACCACGTTATAACCTATAGTCCACAATTGGCTGGGTGACTTCACAGCTGGTTCCAGCCAAAGGGCTAAACATGAGCCATAACAAGACACAGAGCTCTGGGATATGTCAGGAAGACACAACTGTTATGGTGCAATGAACAGACAGAGATGTTTGGGCGACAATTACATCTGCCTTTGCTAAACTCTTGAAGTCCTTCCTGTTCTTTCCTCCTCACTCAGCTTTCTGAGTGATTGCTGATCAGGTTATATTAAAACAAAGAGGGACTCTGTCCTTTGGCTTCAGGAGATGAGTGATTTTTGAGACAAATGCGGTTTCTGTGCTGTTTTGCAGTACAACACGAGTGGCATTAAAAAATGGAAAGCATTGCAGTAATATTGATCCACCCCACCCTCCCCTAAAAAAAATCACTTTTTTCTATGTTTCAGATTACAATTAAACTACCAGCAATAACCTCTGAAAAACTGTCTATTGCTGCTTGGTTGTTCACAATAACTGGGTTTTGCACACTGCAAACCACTTAGTGCTCAACAGGCAAAGGTTTTGTGCATCAATTTGAAATGTCCTCTTGTGAAAACAGCAGCTCTGGTTTTATAACTAGAGCACTACCATAATATTGTTTTTACCAGCTCGAGGTTCAATTTCAATACAATAATAAATAACAAAACCCTCCTCAAACAGCTCCTTAAAAATACAGGAGTTTAAAAAAGAAACTGCATAGACAGCAGCTCTTCCTGTTTAGGGAAATGACTAAAGGCCATGCAGTCTCTCCCTCCTGTAAATGAGGAAGAGGAGGAAGAGAGAAATGACTAGAATCAGACACTGCTGTCCTGAATGATGGAGCTGACACTCAACATAGTGTAAGTGGCCTGATCTGATCTGTAATGTGTGCATGCTGCTCTCAGGAAGGGGGTGCCTGCAGGACTTTCATGCGCTGGCAGTTCATTTTCTGATTCACTGTTTTTAGAACGTGCATACCCAGACTCTATTTCGTCTAATTAGGGATAGCTGTGATACTGTTAATATCTTCTGAGATAATGGGGCCAAAATTTGTAAACTTTTCTGAGGATAAGAAGAGCACATTACCTTAAACCGAAAGCCCCTTGGAAAAAGAGGAACAAATTCTTGTCATTCTTACACTGTGAATTTGATACATCCTATAATATAAATAATGTAATCCCAGAATCACACTGGCCAAACCCAGTACTTTTCTGTCATCTGAGATAAACTTAAGTAAAACTCTGTGAGCTGGTTGTGGGTTGAGAATTTCCTAGAATCTGGCAATGAGCCAGCCCAACTCAGGTACATGTGAGCTGGAAAGCCCCAAGGAGTTTCTTTTTCAAGTACCTGGCTTAACTAAAATATTCTCATTTCAAGCTTCATTGCAAATCATTAGTAAGTACTGACTTTAGTTTTAGCTTCTGTTTATCTTTAAGAAGCAATGTTTTGAAGCTCCAGTGTACCCATTCCTTCTTTCCATTATGTGTATTGATTTGCCAAAGGATATTATGTCACACTTTAGAGACTTATTCTCAGAATTTTAGTAAACTAGAAATCTGACAGATTATGGGCTTTCAAACTTCAGACTGCACTTGCAATTAATCCAGTGGATTTCTCTGATACATCTAACAATTAATAAAAAAAAATTTGAAAATGTAAATTAAATTATGATGTTTGACCAGCTGCAAAGATTTGTACTAAACTGCCTGCCAAAAACAGAGAAAGGTGATTCTCTGAAGTAATAAATACTGTTCAAAGGTTATGACTCTATGAAATGTTTTAATGTCCTGGGTGTAGGTAACTATGTAAGTGGCCTGACAACCAAAAGCTGCTGTGAGACTGCTTTCAGTGACAGCCACCACCCACTCACTTTAATGGATGAATAGGGTGAAGCACCTTCACGGGTAATTTTTTTTCTTATGAGAATTAATTAACAAACCTCAGCAGGAGAGAAAAACTCTTCAAAAATCATACAGATACACTCTTCATACTTTTAAAGAAAGCCACCTGTTGGAACCTGCTCAGTTCCATGAGCAGACATAGTTGGTGAGAGATGGCACCATGATTAAATGAAAAAAATAAATATCAGTTTACTCAGAAGTCCTTTAATTTTGCCCCAATCTGTCCAAAAGGCAGTAGTATTTGGGGTTTTTTTCTATTAATTATTGCCTCAAAATTCATCACTGTATGCTTGTGGTGCATTTTGGTATATATTCAATATCTGTTTTTCTTTATCTGTTATAAAGAACAAACTGGATTTGCTGTTTAACATTTTATTTTGAATATTCTTGGGATGCTCTCCTTAACCAAGAAAAGGCATGTACTTGTGTTTTTCTTGGAGAAGTGCACAGTAATTTCATTAGAGCTACTACAGAAGATCATTAAGAATTTACCCTTTGTGCATATGGAAATGATTTTTATTTGTATTTATGAAGAGAGAGGTAAGAAATACAAGGCAAGGTTATCTGAGAGGAGTGGAAAGATACTAACAGTGTGAGTGAAATCAAGCATTTTGAAAAGTAATTTTTTTCTTTTTTTTCTCCTTTTCAATTTCAGTGTTGAAAAAACTGGCATTGAGTTTGTCTCAGAGTGATTTTCTTTCCCTGAGCTTGTGAGTTCATTTTCTTCCATGACATATCCACAGATGGACAGACTGGATGTCAGTCCAACACCTCACCAAAGTTAGTCCAGCCCAATCATTGCAGAAATGCTTTATTTTCTCTCTGTTTGCTTATTGGCATTGCCACCCTTGAGTCTCCTCAGAGCGCTCCCTGCTCTAACACACGGCAAATCCATCACCTGATGGACTAGCAAGGACACATGACCACATCCCCTCTGTCACCCGCAGTCTCCTCAGTCCCATGCTTGAGAAAATGCTTCAAAACTTCTCTTCCCTTCTAAGCAGTAACAGGAAGTGTTCATCACTGTGGGAGTCTATTCTGCTGCTGCTGCACTTGCTCTCAGAGGAGTTACTGCTGGTTTACAGGAGGTATCAGGTGAGGGTGCTAAGTCATGCAGATCAGAAATAGTTATGTAACAGGCCTCTCTGTTTCTCTGTTCTCTTCCCATTTCTTCTGTGCAACATCCCCATGGTCTGCCTCTCCCTGTAATTCCACTGATACTCATCTCTGGCTTTTACATTTCTTGTCATTTAGACCATACTTAGGTGTCCCCATGATTCATCTTGTTGTGTATCAGCTAAAGTTTACTCCCTTCGTCATAGCTCTTTATGCTTAAATTCACAGTCCTTCTTGCGTCATTAAAATCAAAAATTATCATCCAACTGTGCAAAGATCCTGGGGCAGCAACGTGGAAAATAAAGCTGCAACACCTAAAAGTACTGTCAAGTGTACTTCAAGGTTTGGAAATTGGGGCATTTCCTAATGTCATTCACACTCTTCCTGCTGTGTCCTTATTTATTTTCTTTAGAAATCATGAACTACAGGTGTAAAAATTGCAGACAGAAATGGTGGGGGGAAATTATCAAACTTCAGGTGAATTCTAGCATTTCAAATCAAAGGTCATGTAGTTTTAATAGTGCCCTAAAGGCCAGCATCCTACTGCTCCCTTCAGTTCCTAGTTATGAATTACCAGGCATGGAAGGATAAACACAGCGGACCTTAAGTTAATTCTTTAATTCTGTGGGCCAGCCTTTGACAATTTTGATTTTGAGAACCTTTCTCTTGGTTTTAGATTTTGTTACTGGTACAGTTTATTTAAAGGAAAGCAAACAAAACACCCATTTCATAATTTGCTTTATTTCTGTAAACAATACCTTTGTTTTCCCTGCCTGTGCATGTTCTTGTGCCACATGTTCTCTGTAGGTGTCTCTGAGGTTTTGGATCTGTGCTCAAGATGGGATGAGGCTGTATGACATCCCTGGCCATTCATTCAAGCTCATAGTGCCTTCCCTTCCCACTGCCAAAATTTCACAGATGAGCAATGGCCCCGAGGTGCCCCAAAACAGGCAGCAGCTAAAGGATGTCTTGGCTTCCTGATTCTTCCTGCTGATAATGGCAAAATTGCAGGAGTTCAAAATCTGTCATTTCTACTTCCACGTGTTAACAGAGGTGAAAGAACTTCACCCTAGCTGCCTACTAAAATCTGGCTTTAGAAGAGCTATGCTTCCATTACTCAGCTAAGTCTAGGTCATATATAAAAAATGCCAATTCACCAAATTAGTGGTTAAAATTTGACAGGGACTGACAATAAAAAGATGCTGACCTTTGTTTTCTTATTTTAAGCTCCTCATTGATTTCTTCAAATAATGTCGGGGCCAGTCTCATTAATTTTTTTTCCATTCTGTTTGAGAAGAGGGTGTAAAACAAATTCCTCAGCTTGTAAAGAGATTACATTAAAGCCAATATTTTCTCTCTGGTCAGGTGGGTCAGTTCTGGAATCAGTCATTTGCTTTTATAAGTGAAAGCCTTTAGAGGAATTTCTACCCCACCCAGCCAGCTAGCACAGCTTTGTTTAATGTTTCGAACCCTGCCTGGCTCCAACAGATAATATCCATATTTATTGATACAGAGATCTTGTGTGTACATGACCAGAAGTTCTTTGTGCTCTGCAATCTCACCCACTCGTGCTGCAGGAAGCAGCTGACTGGCCTTTCCTACCCACCACATCCTTTGGAATTAAGATGTTATCTCCCTGCAACCACTGCCTACAGACAAGATGCCACAAGCAAACAGGTGTTTTCAGCAGGCAGGCAGGAAGGGAGAAAAATAAATAAACCTGAGTCTGCAAGAGAGGAAGAAGGCTGTGACACACTTTATAATGTCTTCCACGTCGGATTTTATCCCAGACCTGCAACAAGCAAATCCTGCCTGCCTCAGATCAAATGAAAAGGCTTTTGGATTGCTTTAGAGAGCAGGACTAGACAGTTATGTTTAAAACAAATAACAACAAAACAGAGGGAGAGCCATTTAACAAAGTCAAGTTTTCCTGGGGATAAGTATACCAGTGTTTGCTAGCTTTGCAATATTATCCAAATGTCATATTGGCTGTTTCCCAAATCGCAGACAAACCTTTGAGTGCACCAAAGACTTCAGTCACTGCTACAGCATCACACCCTTCTGCTTGTCCTCTAATGTTTATGTAACCTTAAGTCTAGAGCCAATGAAGAAGGGGTTATATTTTTTTTCTAAAATTGTCAGCCCATGTTTAAAAACAAAACAAAAAAGCCCAGCCCTTCCCCACAAAGAGACCAATTCAAAAACTTCTAAAACAAAGACCTTTAAAACCTGTATCTTGTTTTGGCATGTTAAAAAATAATAAATAAAAAATTCCTAGATTTCCTAGTTCTGTTTGAACTGAGTTCCCCTTGGTACCTACACTGATACCATATTTAAAATTATGCAGATGTTATCATTGATTTTGATACTTTTGCTTCAAAACCTGCACAAATGCTCATACATGTTTAGATACTGCCTGAACAGAGGAGTATCTACATGTTGTAAGAGAAGAAGGGTAAGAATGGTTTCTAGAAACAAAACGAAAAAGCTGAGATAAATTTATTTCCCTTTTCTTCCCCATCTTACAACTAAAGTAACTTTCAAATTATACTTAATGGTTCATGTAAAACTAGCCAGATCTACTTCGATTTACTATTGGAATTCACACAGTTGAAAGCAATTAGAGCTAATTAAAGAAACCTGCCAAGTGAAGGCTTAAGGGAGAGCACCCAGTTTGGCAGGAAGATGGAAAAAAAGCACATACAGCCCCTACTTAAAGTATTTTTTTATATATGGCCGTGGAGTTAAATAAACTTGGGCTTTAAATTCTCTGCAAACAAACCAAGTAGTCCTGAGGCAGTGAAATCCCCCAGAGGACATCACTTCCTATTTCCAAGCACAAGCTTTAATCCCAGAATCACTACCTGCTTGTTTAAGCTCCCCCTGATGCTTAAACACTTCCCTGCTGTCCTTGCCATCAGCAAAGTCTCTGCTGCTTCAGCACCAATCTCAGTGTCTGGGGATGAGCACAGCTCAAACTGCCAAGCAGTGACAGTACAAGTAAATCTGTACAACACAACTAACCAGAGACACTTAGACAGAACATACATCAGAAAATTCAGAGCAGAACAAACAACTGTCAGCAGGTCATATTTAAGACACAGGGTAGGAAATTATGATTGTGGTATGATTCCCTGGAATTTCACTTCAGAGCTCTTGTCAGTTACTTGTGAGGAAGCTTCCTGTAGCAAAGCTCTTCCACTCCTGAGGAACTGGGTAAAATCCTTCTGCTTGGCAAGTCTGCATTGGCAACAGCTGTGCCCTGATAGCCATTCTCTCCCCAAGGTTATTCTGCCACTGAATTTCTCTAGCAAACTGAACAATACTTGTTGGTCATTGTCACAGAAGAATTGGCATTTCTGAGTTTGTTTTAGGCTTCTAGAATGAATGAAAGTCAGGGACAGAAACTAGAAAAATGTTTTAAGGAACAGGAAAGAAAATATGTGTGTAACATGTGCCACAAACGCAGCTATGTTAGCATTCAAACTGACTTAGGTTCTGATTAAATCTTGGACAAGATGATTTAAAATAAAAGGAGGAAGTTGATGTTTCAAGCCACTACCTTGGCTTTTTCACAAGACGTCAATATTTCAAAAGTAAGAAAATTAAGTTAGGCTCTTCAACCAAAAAAAAAAGCACTGAATTTGCCAGAGGGGTAAAAACTTCATTTTGGCAACAAGTAGTGGCATTTTTCTCCCACTTATATAACAAGATCTGTGTACACCTTCAACTAGCAGCTTTCTAAATTAATTTTCCCAGTTGAAATATTTTTCAGTATTACTGTTGCAGTTCTCCAAAGAATACTCACAAGACTCTTGCTTCTGTTTACAGTCAGAGGCACTATAAGAATATAAAGAACTCTAAGGAACTAAATCTGTGTGCAGAACTACTGAGTAGATTTGGGTTTTGGTTGGGCTTTTTGGGTTGGTTTTTTTAATAACTTTTCTAAACAAACTACTTCTTTTGTAGGCATATACATGTCAACCTTCTACCACCTCACCTGCAATGGGTTGTTGCAAGGAGGGACAGGAAATCCATGTGTGAGATCTGTATACGGATATAGGTATTTTAATATGTATATATTCCCTTCCTCAGCCCAAAATACGAGTGTGTGTTCTGCAGTGCTACTCAGCAAAGAAGTGCCCTGTGACAGGAGAGGGGAAAAAAACCCAAACCAGTTCTGTTCTAAAAGTATGGTAACGTATTCTTTATGAAGCTTGAAAAGTCAGTCTGGGTTTGTTGCATACATTTGTGTTTTCTCAAGCTCTCAGCACTCTTGCAGTCTGGCTGCCCTGCTCTGCTGTTCCAGCTTCCCTGCAGCACAGAAAGTTGTTCCACGGGCTTCACAGGGAAACACACTCCTCAGCTCTTTTCCATGGTAAATGCATGATATAATAATTTTTGGTTTGGTTTTCTGAACCTATGTTATAGAAAGTCCTACCTTCTTTTCCTCAAACACTGATGTGCAGTCCTAAAGTGTATGGCTAGAACTACTGAGAAGAAGCCTAAATGCAAGATACAATGTACAACTACAGGGAAAATATTCCAGGTACAAGCAGGCTTTTCAATGTGTCAGGAGAAAGCCATGAGCAGACTGACTGGGAAGGTTCTAACCTAACTCAAAGTACAAATGAGACTCATTTGTTAGCAGGAAATGTTAGCAGAGTGCTGGCAGGCCTGCTAATGGCCCCTTCTGGCTTTAAAATGAATAGATACACGTTAGAGTGGGTAACAGCTGGAGGGGAGGAGAAGCCACTAACAGAGACCTATTTATTGGTACACCTTGGCTGGGCGAGTTTCTGGAAAGTTGCTGTGTAGCATCAGTATTTCATTTTATTAGAGCTCTTGATTATTTATTTTTTTAACTTGAATTTTACTCAGGAAAGCTGACAAACCCCATATGCTCAATTTATTACTGAGTACAATTCCCTCTGAATAAATGCTGGTTGAAAAAGAAAATTTAATTCTTTTAATTTTTTCTTTCCACTTGGTGGATCTATTTCTGGAGCAAGCAGCAATATAAATCAGTCACATCTAGTGATCAGCAGTGGCATTGGGATAAATGCCTAATAACCAATGTCATAATCAGATCTGTATCTTATTTGCTCTGCTAAAATTTTGAGAGATAAAAGACCTGCTTCAAGATAAAAATTATTCAAATCAGCATACAAAATGATCTGGTGCTATGGTTTGGTATACTACCTCATAATCACTTTATAAAAGTGCCTAAAACATGATGTGAGCTACTGACTTTGGACTAGTACGGTTTGTAACCTAGTGATGGATTTGGTAAGACATATAGCAAAAAAAAAATGAGGGAGGGATTTATTTTCCCCCAAAATAAATATTAAGAGAGAAAAAGATGGAGGAGGAGATATGAAATTATAAATTCTGTCACTGAGACATGAACCTCATGGGTAAATAACACAGTAATAGGAAAAGTTCAGAAAAGATTCAGCATCACATACCAAAAAATTGTATAGTGTAATGCACAAGCTGTGCATTGGTCTGAGGTCATTTGAGAGGTCTACACGTCTTTGTTTGCTACAGTACCTGCATTAGAATGAACATTTATCATATCTAGAAAAGTTTACTCTGGTTTTCTCTTGCACCGTGATTTCAGTTTAATGCTTATGTGGGTTTTGGACTCTCACAGGTAACAACTTTCTTTCGGTTGCTAAATAAACAGAAGTAATCCTTTACACATCACCAAGCAAAAAATCATGAAAGTTTTGTAGGCTTTTGGGGTGGATAACCACGAGATATGTCCTGGACTTCACACAGGACTAGAATAGGATAGGAAAGGACTCTGCCTCAGCCAGGTCAGACTTAGGGTAGTGCTGGTGTGAATCATCCGGTTTAACAAAGGAACATTTTTAGAAATAATTAGTTCAATTCAGTAATATAAGAATCTAAAAGAAAAATGTGTACATCCTTAACAAATAGAGGGAAGGTCGATTTGCTTCTAGAGATATTCTAGATACATATTCTAAATACATAGCAGGCATCTTCTAGACTGAAGCCCGCAACGGAAACACTAGTTATTTTTGGAGCAAAATGCCGTAAAAATTGTATGTAAATTTCCCCAAGAGAAAAACGAAACAGCCTGAAATTTACCTGAAACGTTCATGTAACTGCGCTTCAGCCTTTGAACATGCTTTCTATAAATAACCATTACAAAACATGCCGGTCTATTTTAAAGTAAGATTTGTTGTGAAAGACTCCACTATATTGTAGGTCTTACGTTATAAACTAAAATGTCCCCTGATCCTCGGCGTTGAGCTAGGGAGGGTTTTGATTTACCTAAGGTTTGGTTTGGCGTGGGGGCTTTATTTAGCTCTGTAGTTGTTGTCTAGGAATGAAGTGTGTCGGTGACGAGGGGCTCCACCTCGGCATGGGGAGACGTTTTTATTGCCTGAGCAGGCTTTGGTGGCACGAGCGAGCCTGACAGGAGTTTCTGGAGTTAAATAAACGGGGGTTAGTGCCCACCTCGGCCTCCAAAGGTACCTCGATAGGAAGGTACGAAATGCCCCGTTGTTGCTGACGGACCCTCTTCCCCGGCGGCTGCAGAGGCGGCGGCTCGGCCCCGCGGGCCCGGCTCCCCCCGAGCCACCCGGCCCGGGCTCCCTCGTCCGGGCCAGGGCCGGCAGGGCCGGCAGCCGCGCCGCCCCGGGCC